>PVIH01001746.1:0-7500 GCA_004025045.1 Sigmodon hispidus | reverse complement strand
ATGAGAGCAAGAAGCACTTATTCATATTTTGTTTTGTTTTCCAGGGTTTAGCACAGTTATGTAAAGCCTTCTAAAAGTACATTTGAAGAAGAGTTGGAATAGCAAAGGATCACAGTTTGTTTTAGAGTGAGATGTTTGTTAAAAAAAAAAATTGATCTATTAGGAGAATAGTTAGAGCAAGGGAGCCCCAGTGACTACGACTTGAGCAGTGTAGCTTCATCTCTGTGAACAAGTGATTGAGATAAGTAAATGTGAGAAAGAGAAGAAGGAGTTTTCTCTCGTGCTCTGAATTGTTTGACCCAGAGGCAGTTCTTCCAGCTGTGACAATCTGAGTGAAACATGAGTAAGACGGGGTCCCTCAGTGTCCCATCATGAAGTAGAAAGGAACACAGGAGGCGCTGTAGGCAGCTGATGTTTGCTGGGGAGGGAAATTTCTGTCATTAGTAAAGACAGGGATAAGTATTGCATGCTCCTGAAAATACCCACCTTCCCAGCTCTTATAAGCAACTTGAATAAGACTCATTGGATCACTAAAAACAAAAACAAAAACAAAACAAAATTAAGAGATCTGATGGTAGAAGCTAGACTCCTTGAGAAGATGAAGCAATCAGCAGGAGTGAAAAACAAGTAAGTGAAGATAATCATTAAAAATATATACATGAATAAAATGTCAAAATGAGTACCATGTCTAATTAATGTATCCAATAAAATCTGAAAAAATCTACAAAATACACTTTTTATATATGATAATAAATTTTCACTTTGGCTAGATAACTTGAGAACTTTGATACATTTAAACAAATCAATACATTCAGGTATTTGCTTTTTGTTTTTGAAAGAAAATAAAGTGCAGTGTGGAAAAACTGCTATCCCAGAAATTCGGGTCAAAAGTATCTCTCGAAGAGACAACCAAATTCATGGTTAGGCTTTGCCTCTGCCTTAAATTATTTCATTTCAAGCAATGTCTACTCAATTGAACAGATAGATACACATCGCACAATTTACATGGTTAGTCAGGAATTACACTGAAAGTTCATTAAATCATGTCTAGGGAATTTAAGTGAACTCAAGTAAATAAATTAAGTGCTGAGTTAATTACATTGTTAATTAGTTAATTAACTTATAGTTTTAAGTGATGCCATTTACAAAGTGACATGAATTTCAGTTTTATTTTCCTATATTTAGAAGGCCTTCAAGGAACTGTCAAGCTTGCGGGCTTAATTCTTTTCACAGAGTTTTGAACCAAATACTAATATATTTATAGTACGGTTTTATTATTTAGAGTTGAAGGCATTTTAAAACAATTTGTTCAATTGTCTCTTTTTTTGCTTTTATAAATTGAAGGGGGGTTGCCTTCATTTTCTTTTTCTCATGTGAAAACGACTAAGTGAAACACACATGAAAATGTTCACAGTGCTTAACCAGTTTGATGTATGTCTCCGAATAGAAGTTGGGTCTCCCTAGAGGCCATGTGTTGAATTGGTCACTAGCCTATGCATCATCAGGAGGTATGGGAATGTTTCAGGGGAGGGCCTAGTATAAGAAAGTTAGGTCCTTGGGACAGTCCCTTGAAGAGGACACTGAGATCCAGCATTATTTTCTCTGCTTTCCAGCTGCCATGTAGTGAGCAGATCTCTGCCACACATTTCCCTTCGTGAAGCATTCACTTCCTTGTCATAATTCACAGGCACGTGGGGGGGGGTTCAACAAATGAATTGACACACTTGACACATGAGCCAACAAGAATCTGTCTTCTTTAAGGTTGTTTATCTCGAGTACTTTGTCACAGTGGCATGAATGGGATCAGCATATGCTTTAGAAAAATGAATGCCAGTTATTTGTTATAAAATGAACTATATCAAAATTGCTGACTTAAAATAATACCAGTTATATATTTGGTCTGTGGATCTTCCAACAGGGCTGGATGAAGAAGCTTGTATGTCCTGACTGGGACTAGTTGATCTAAGAAGGCTCATTCACAGGTTGTCAGGATGGCACCGGCTCCTGGCTGGGAGCTCAATAGGACTGTTTCCTAGTTCCCACACCCCCAGGTGTTTCTCCTACAGCCACAGGCTTTGTGAAATGAGTGACAGAGATGTGGATAAACATGCAGAAGAATTAAATTAGATCCATATCTATCACCTCACACAAAACCTAACTCTAAATAGATCAATACCGAAACATGAAACCTAAAACATTGAAATTACTAGAAGAAAATCTAAGAAGTACTCTACATGTTACAGGTGCAGAAAAGATCTCTCAATAGGACTCCATTTGTCAAAGAATTAAGACCAACAGTTCACAAGTAGAACTTCATAAAACTAAAAAGATTCTGCACAGCCAGAGAAAACAGTCATTTGGGTGAAGAGGAAGCCCACAGATCAAGAGAGAATTTTTTGCCAGTTATACATCTGACAGAGGATTAATATTTAAAATAAAGAACTCAGAAGATGATGGAGTAAAAAACCCAAACAACTCATTCAAAAAGTGATCCTGGGACCTGAGAGAAAAATCCTCAAAAGATGGGAAAAATGGCTAAGATATATCTCAAAAATGTTCATCATATCTAGCAATTAGGGAAATGCAAATTTCATCTTACCCCAATTAGATCAGTGGGGTGTGGGAGAAAGAGAACCCTATTCACTGTCAGAGGGATTGCAAACTGATCCAATCACTCTGGAAATCAGTGTGGAGAATTATCAAAAAACTAAAAGTAATTCTACCATATGACTCAACTAGACTACTCCTTAGTATATGCCCCAAAGATTTGACATCCTATTCTGTTAAGGTAGCAGTACCCCAACTACAGTTGGAGATGAAGTTCTGTTATACTTTTGGAGATATTTTAAAAAAGTTATTTGACCTTTTGCACATTCCATTTCTGATGTCTTGAAGGATTATGATACTTGCCTGATAACTGTATATCTCAGAGCAGATGGAAAGCCCAAATAAATTACTACATAGAAAAATATATTTCAGATGAGAAAATAAATTGTGTGATTGAGTATTCAAGCTGCTAGAAAATACCCATCATATTTTCCCACACATACAAATACATACACACACATATGTTACACTGTACTTATCTTTATTTGTATACAGAAGTCATAGCTTTCTTTCTTTCTTTTTTTTTTTTTTTTTTTTTAGACAAAGTCTTTATATAGTCTTGGCTGTCCTGAAACTTGCTATGTACAACAGGCTGACTTCAAACTCACAGAGCTCTGCCTGCCCCTGCCTTTCAAGTGCTGGATTAAAGATGAGAGCCACAACACCCAGTTGCTAGTTCTTCAATTCTGATATTTACTAAGAACCATGACTGAGAGTTCAGGCAATTTACTTACACAGGTTGAAGATGAAACTAAGAATACAGGCAAGATATTTTGCACACTGGTAATTCAGATTTTAGAAAAGGTTCCACCTATGAACAAATATTAATAGACTTACTAAGTTTCTATGTCTACCAAGCTGTATAAATGCAGGAGACCGAGCCATGGTGTGAAAGGACGTTAGTCAGGGATTGCTCATTGGTTGGAGGTGATCATGCCTGTGGCTCAACCAGGGAAGCCTGGTCCTGATAGGGTCTTCTCATCAAAGAGCAACTCTGAAAGTTGAGCATCTGAGAGTAGCACTAGATATGAGGACATTAGAGTGAAGGGTTAGAACAGCCCAGGAGAGAGTAATTGGAGACACTTCTTGAGCAGCCTTAGTGTCCCAAAGAGAGTAGAGCAATCCAGGGCTTTCCCAGGGAGAAAACGTGAAGTGTTCAGATGAGCCATCGGGGAATGGGCTTATAGGACAGACTCGCTCATTTATTTGTACTAACAATTGAAGTCAGGAATTCAAAGACCATCTTCCATAATGTCTCTATACTTTTGGCTATCTCTCTTACTAGGTGAGACATCCATTAGAGTAGACTCATTCTTTTAGCAACTTGAAGGCTTCCTAAATGTTTGTTTCCAAATAAGCCCATGAGATACTGTAACAAATGTTGGACTGGATTCAGGAGAGACTTTTGGATTCCTGCAAAAAGTGTTTGGTTCCTTGAAGACTGGAAGAGTCACTGAGCTACCCGAAACACTTGGTGCTCTCATGGTTACTTATTGGCAAATATCTAAGTGCCTTCAAGTTCAGATTTGAATGTGTGCGGTATATTTTCTGTAGAAAGGGAATTTTGTTCATGCTGGCAACATATGCTTGCTTAGAATGGAGTCCAAGATTGACATTCTGGTAGTGTGTGTTGAACTGGAGATGGGAAATTAAGAAAAAGAATATTCCTCACAGTTCTTAGGAAGTACACTTTTCCAAAGCAAGAAACCAACAGAATCATACAGCATACAGCCAATTCCCTGTTGCCCTAAGCAGACAGGAAATAAAGTAAGTCTCAAATGCTTCCAGGGTTCTGTTGTGATTATATTCACAAGGAACTCTATTGATCACCTACTGGATATTTGTTCTCTTCTTATTTTTCAATAATAGAACTCAAAATAATTGAGTCTTAGGCCTAACTATAAAATGACATTTTTAGACTCCTTGCAGAAAAAAAGGTGGTGGCTTTATTCGGGCCACTAGATGGAGCTTTCCAAAGGAGTTTCTCTAGGAAGGCTGAGTTAGCTGGAAGCTTTTGTATTCTTTCTTTCTTTTTTTTTTTTTCCTTCCATCTAGAATGATAATGTGATTGCTGAAACTACAGTAGCCATCTCAATACCATGGAGCCAATTTTAGGAGGAAATCACAAAGTAACAATAGAGGAGAATGAAAGGGCATTTGTCTTTGATGTCTATGGCCCTGCCATCCTAGAACCAGATTAAACATCTCTATAAAAACAAACACACAAAGCACTACCTTGCCTCAACTATCATTACCTTTGGCTTATTTTTCTTAATTGAAAAAAAAAATCCATATAATATATTTTGATCATGTTTACCCTTCCTCAATTTCTTCCAGATACTTCCTATGTCTTCACCCACCCAACTTTACGCTTTTTTTCTCTTTAAAAAACAAACAAAAGTCAAGAAACAAAACCAACACGCACACACACACACACACACACACACACACACACACACACACACACACACACAAAAGGCCAACAATGCGAAAGAGTCAAAATAAAACAAAAGTCAACAAAAACACCACTAAGTTAGTTTTGTGCTGGCCAACTACTCCGAGGAAGAAGGCCAGCCCTAAAGTGTGATTGATACACCTCGTGAGAACAGTTTACAGAATGATTTTACCTTTGCAGATAACCTCTTGGATAGGAGTAGGACCCCATGCTGACTTTCCCTTAGTGCTGTGACCCCATCTCCTTTGGATCTGCTTAGGTCTTCTGCATGTGGTGACAGTCTCTGTGTGGGTGCTTTGGTTTCTTGGAGGCATTTACCACATCTGGCTCCTAAAATCTTTCCACCCCCTCTTCTGCACAGATCTCTGAGACTTTAGGTAGGGTGAGTTTGATGGAAATATCCTATTTTGGATTGAGTATTTCAAAATCTTTCACTCTCTGCACATTGGGCAGTTGTGGGTCCCTGTGTTAATTCCCAAGAAGAAGCTTGTCTGGTTAGAGGTGTGCAATGCTTTGATCTCTGGGTACAGCAGAATGCTATTAGGAGTCATTTTATTGCTATGTTTATTTAGCAGAATAATAGTGGTAGGTTTTCTTTTAGGTCTGTGAAATATGTAGTCTCAGGTTCTCGGTCAAGTTAGAAGTATCAGTTCTGGGTTTCATATCATAAAGTGGGTCTTAAAATTAAAATCTACAACAGTGACCTTCATGCATGAGTCTATCTTGTATGTAGGTCACTGTTGTAGGTGACAGGGTTTAAAACTGGGTGGTATTGATGGTTACCCTTCTCCTCTGGTACCTTCCAGTTCCTTGAACACTAGTTAGCAGGAGTAAAGCTTCTAGTTAGACACCAGCCTTCATGTCCAGTGACTTAAGTCAGAGTCTTTAGCAAAAGAGTCTTATTGTCAGATTGTGGAGTACTCTGTGATGTTGGGGGTTCCTATGGGGCCCCTTTGGTCAACAGCACAACAAGATATTAAACCATTCCTGGCATTGGAGTTTTGTTTGCTTGCTTGTTTTTCTTCTATGTGATATAAGATGGCTAGCTGGGGCATTGTCTTCCCTATTATTTGGTTACTTCTTCTAGATTACTTTAATATTTGTATATATTTAGGAATCATCTGCAGCAGCAGGGTTTCATATGATTTTTCAAATGGCCTTTGGTGTTAGCCATCCCTCCCCATCCTCACCTCTTTATTCTTCACTCTCATCCCCCTCTCAATTTAATTTCCCCTTTGTCTCTCCATAACACTATCTTCTAATTCTCCTTCCTTGGGAGATCCTCTCCTCTCATAGTTTCCTATTAGGTGCCTAACTTCTGTAGTTATTCCAATTGTAGAAATCAGGAAAATCCATGCAAAAGAGAAAAGATACAATATTAGTCTTTTGGATCTGTGCTACCTCACTTGGGAGAATTTCTTTTCTAGCTCCATCAATTTGTCTGCAAGTTTCATAATTTAAATTTTTTACTGCTGAATAATATTCCACTGTGTTCATGTACTATGTTTTAATTATCCATTTGCAAGTTGATGGGCATTTAGACTCTTTCCAGTATCTGGCTATTATGAATAAAGCAACAATAAATGCAGATGAACAACTATCTATATAGTGGGATGTAGAGTCCTTGGTGTATATGCCCAATAGTGATATGCTGGATCTTGAGGTGGATCTATTCTCAGAGGATCTGCTACACTGATTTCCATAGTGACTGTATAAGTTTGTACTCCAATCAGCATTGTATGAGTGTTCTCCCAAAATCTTGCGTATTATTAATGGAGTAAGATAAAATTTCAAAGTATTTTAATATTTATTTATTTATTATGTATACAGTATACAGAAGAGGGCACAAGATCTTATTACAGATAGTTGTGAGCCATCATGTTGTTGCTGGGAATTGAACTCAGGACCTCTGGAAGAACAGTCAGTGCTCTTAACCTCTGAGCCATCTCTCCAGCCTTGGACATTTAATTTTCATTTCCCGAGTAGGTAAGGATATTGAACACTTCTTTTTTTTTTTTTTTTTTTTTTGGAGGGGAAAATCTATTTTCTTTTTTTTTTTCCTTCTTTATTTTGTATTTATCAAAAAAAACAGTAAAAAGAATTTAAAAATGCCGAAGAGTTAACAATAACTATACAGAAGATAATAATCATAAGCATGGCTTATCAAGGATGGAAATGCAAATAAGATTGCTACACATATATTTTCTTTGTGTTCAACTTTCCCTCTGAATTTTTTTTCCCATCCCTGTATATCCTTATTGAAGGTCTCTTCCCCCTCCCACCACATCTGATCATTTTTCTTCTCTGCAACTCCCCATCCCCTCCCTTGGCAGGGAGCAGACAGTCCTATGGTCACACTGGCCCAATAATGCTTGGATCAGTCTTCACTCCCGGCCAAATCCAGTTTTGTCCCCCCTCCCTCAAGAGTGAGTCAGGTG
>PVIH01001745.1:109306-219046 GCA_004025045.1 Sigmodon hispidus | reverse complement strand
TGGCAGCTTCGCGGATACCACGTGCTAGGCCATCATGGATGAGGGCGGTCTTCAGCACCTCTTGTAGAGCAGTGTTGACGTCCATTACACCTCCAGCAGCAATGCCTTCCTCGGCCATGGCGGTGGATTACGGGTGAGGCCGAATCTTGAACACGCCCAAGACTCCGCCTCCGCGCAACTCGGCGGCGGCAGGAGAAAAGCCATTATGGAGATTCTTAAATACAATCAGCCAGATGATAGAATGATGATATGTCTATAACTGCTCTTACTTGCAATGACCATTTTGTGTTTAAGAGAAGCCTTGTTATATTTGACATTGGAGAATAAAGGACATGTGCCTATTTTCCCACAGATCACAAGTCACCCTGAATATGTAATAGCCTCCAATATTAGGTTTTCTTATCAGGGATGAAACTCTTTCCCAAACCTGTAGATAACCATGAAACAACATTATATGGCTCTCTATTAGATTCTCAACAAAACAGCAATGTATACTTAGGATAGTCTATGTATCATTAAGTGACAAATTTATTTTATGTACATAAGAAAAATTATTACAGTCCAGATTCTTAAAAAATGGTTATAAAACCATCCACCCACATGCATGGTTCCTAGGAGGATATGAAGTTGCCCAGAATCACCCTCTGCAAACAAGATTTTTAGCATCAGTCCTTCGTCTATGCGATGATAACTTCTATGCTATTACCACACTTCAATCACTAGGATGATGATCTCCTGAATTTCCAGAACATTCCAAAACCCTTGGGGTGGGGAGGATGTGCTTGAAAATGTGTTTTGGAGAAAAGACCAAGTCTTCTTTTCTCAGCAGCTATAGGGTCCACTGTAGCTTGGAAGGACACCACCATGGTCCTCCAAAAGTGCTGTTCTCCAGGTAACATTCTTAGTGGGGCTCACAGTGTGTATGACACACTGATCACTAACAAAGGAGGAGAGGGAACCAGTACACCCACACCAGAGCTGTTCATTGGTGTTTGGGAAAGCCTCATATCAATCTCGACATATCCTAAGACAGTCCCGCTCCAGGCCTTGATGTACTTCAACACACATTTCACACCTTGCAAGTCCTAGAGTTAGGTTGAGGAAAAGATATGGAGAGTGGCCACCCTACCTAATGGGTTCATCTCCCCAGTCTTTGGATCCAGGATTGTGCGAGAGCTTGGTCACATGGGCTTCTGAAAGCCAATCTTCAGGAATTTTATAAGCCAGCTGACAATAAGTTGGAGGCTTGAAACTGACTATGATAAAAAAAAAAAAAAAAAAAAAAAAAAATTCAAGCACAGAAACTGGCAAGCACGGGAAGTCCAGGCCTTTCTTCCTTCCAGAGTCCACTATTAAAAGTTTTCCAGGACACCACTGTTTGAAGTTGCCCTCCAGCCTGCAGGAAGGTGAGAGAAGGTCATTGGAAAATCGTTTGTGCAAATGCCCAGCATTCTGTTT
The DNA here is from genome assembly GCA_004025045.1 of Sigmodon hispidus. Taxonomy (NCBI): domain Eukaryota; kingdom Metazoa; phylum Chordata; class Mammalia; order Rodentia; family Cricetidae; genus Sigmodon; species Sigmodon hispidus. Next base: position 217,588 of record PVIH01001745.1, on the reverse strand, counting down.
TCACACTATAAATCAGTACTTGGTGATTGTACCAGCATGGACACGCTGATACTGTCTCTTTGAAGCATCCATTCAAGTATGTCATGGTAGGATGTACGGACTGCTGAATTGGCTCACCTCAAATAGACAATTCTAAGAAATTCTAGTACCCCCATCTGTCAAGAAATGCATTTCCACCCTCCTCTACATCTACAGTTGCTAAATTTTCCCATAGATCTTCATCTTGGACGTAAACATGGATTCAGTCACTCTTCCATCAGTCTGCTACCCCTGCAAGACCAAGTGTGGGGAAATGCCACCACAGCCTCAAGAGCCACTTGAAACTGGCAATTTCCCAAGCTTCAGTTTCTGGCCAAAAAGAGTTAAGACGTTCGTTGTCAGCTCCAAGCCACTAGGGGCTTTAGGAGTCAGTCAAATCTGCCGACTCAACACATTTTAGCTTTGGATAGAAAAGATGCCAGCTGAAGCAAGATGGGAAGACATTTCCAGGGGCGGTAGACCAAAATGAAGGGAATGAGGAGAAATTGAAATAATTTCTATTTCGAAGATAACAACAGTACTTTTCCTAAACACCCTGTTGGCCTGTCTCTACCTCATCCTCTCAGTGAAATATTATCTTAGTCATTTTACAAATGGCATGATGAGAACAGCCTTCTAAGTCAGCTAGCTTTTCAGAACCATCACTCTGCTCTCCTGACACCCACCTCTCCACCACTCCTGCCGCCTAATGGTTCCCATTTGACAACATGGAGAGAAGTAACTGAGGTCTGCCGGAGCAGAGCCGTACCAACACTTACATGTTTCAGCGTGTGAGTCTGTTTTTCAAAAGTTGATAACAGCCAGCAGTTAAAGTTTAGTTAAATGACTTTAGTGCATTTAGCATTTAATGGATGAATGGATGGATGGATAGATAGATACATAGATAGATAGATAGATAGATAGATAGATAGATAGGTGATAGATGTGTGGTGAATGTGGCACACTTTGTAAAGTGCTTGCCTAGCATTCTTAAAGTCAAGGATTCAATCCCCAGGGTTGCATACACTGGGTATTTTGATGTAAACCCATCTCCAAGCACTCAGGAAGCCAGGGGCTTCAGAAGTGCAAAACCATCTCTGGCTACATTGAAAGTTCAAGTTCAGCCTACCCTACATGATACTCAAACTCAAAAATGCATTTTTAAAAATACATAATTTTAATTTACTAAAACTTCATTATAAAGATCTTGTAAACTAAATAAAAATCACACTAAAAGCTTAACCAAACTCTAAATCTATATACATTATATAATCAACATATATCCTTATGCTATCTGCTTCTCATATAGTTTTTCTTTTCTGGCTTTAAATGTTTCTTTTAAAGGCATTACAGGCATACACAAACAGACATGGACAAGTTTTGGCAGACATATAAACCCATAAAATCATTACTATATTCAAGCGGATATAATCGACACCCCAAAACACCCTCATACCATTTGTCCTCTGTCTCACCTGGCCCTCGGCCCACCCTGCAGGCAAAAACTTCATCTACTTTCTATAAAACTCAGCTAAGTTTCTGTTTAAAGCTTCATAAAAACAGATCCATAGAATCTGGCCTCTGTAGTTGGCCTCTTTCACTCAGTATAATGATTTTTTCTAAAATTTATTTATTTTTCTTTTGTGTGTATGAATGTTTTGCCTCCATGTATGTCTGTGCCAAAGAAGGTAGAGAGACAGTAAGACTAGCCCAAGTCTGCCAGCAGCAGCCAATGATGAGACACCAGCACAGGTATTCTGACTCCCTGTCCCTGACATGGGGTGGGTGAGACGTCACAAGACAGCCTCTTGCTTTGGTATTTTGCTTTGTTTTGTTTGGAAGGAGGGCCTGACACATGGTCTCTGTAACCTAGAACTCACTGGACTTCAAATTCATAAAAAAAATCCCCCAATTCCATGCATGAGCCACCATACACAGCTCATTCAACTGCTGTGTGAGACTTTTCTGACACAGGCAGTCTCCCATTTAAGTCTTGCCTTAAGACTCTTTAATTCATGGTGAAGTAATCATGATACCAGCCTTTGATATTCTCCAAGATGCTCTTGTGAGTCTGGACAGTGGTGAGAGCTGGATCATTAGGGCCAGGAGCCCACTGTGCTGTGGCTCTATGGTGATGTCTGTAATGGGGTTTATCAAATGTATTTTGACCTAAGATATTTTCAGCTGTCAATAGCTTATCAGGAAGTTAATTACCTGATCATAGGTTAAGGAACATCTATCTGCCCAGAGGATGAGTTGGAGAAAGAGAAAAAAATAAAGAAAAAAGAGACCTGGAAAATGTCTTGTCATTTTTCCCCATATTTTTCTTTTAGAAAAAAAACAAGTTCCCAAAACAAGTAGAAGTGAAAATATAATCAATAACTTCACAAATAAATAACAAGGACCAGTAACACATCCCAATGTTAGAGCACTGGCTGCTCTTGCAGAGAACCTGGGTTCAATTCCTGCCAAACCAGGCAGCTCACAACCATCTGTGACTCCAGCTTGCTGGGATTAGATGCCCTCTTTTGGCCTCTGTGGGCACCAGGCATGTATGCAGCACACAGACAAACATGTAGGCAAAACAAATAAATAAATCATTTTAAATAAGTAACATAGGTCTCATAGGTCTCGATGACCAGTTGAATAGAGGGAGCCAGGTGGGGACCTCTGGTTCTGCCCTGTGGAGAATCACAAACTCGTCTCTTTAACAATACTGAAGTGACTGGAGATAATGGATGCCTCTGTCCTCACCTCTCAAACAGACCGACTGTCTCCCGTCAGACCACCACCCCAAAAGAGACTCAAGCACAGTAAAATCCTGCTCCTCAGTCCTCCCACTCTCCACTTTAATTTGCTACAGAGGGTACCTAATTTAAAATTCTCATCTCGTCAAAACTCAGATGAATGAATGTGGCCTGCTTCAACCCTATAGGTATTCACACTAGCCAAGAGGTCTGCATCACTGTTCAGTTGTCAAGAAAAATACACTAATGCTTCTAAATCAAGGACAAAAATAAAATTGCTCAGAAATAAAGTTTAGCATTTCATATTTTTTTTGGCACTTAAAATAGCCTTCTATTTGTGCTCCCTAACTGAGCATATGACTTGCAAAGTGAAGTAGCCATAAATCAGGATGCTATAACACCGTCCTCAAGACATTTGTCAGGAAAAATAATTAGTTTGCTGGCTAAGAGATCACTAATACAGCAGCCCATGCCATTCCATTTGGTCCTTTTCCGACTGTTTCAAAGACTTCCAGAGAATTAGACAAAGAAAACGGAAATTCTCATGTCCCTACCCCCGGCCTAATGAAGACTATTTCTTGATGCTGATAGAAGTCTTGGACCTGATCCTTAATTCTGAACCTTTTGAATCTTGTCCATCAGTGGCAGACTTGTTCCCATGGCTGCAAGGGATGACTTTCCAAATTGGCCTGAGGGACAAATGTGGGTTAGAAACAATATTGTCGTTGGCCTAACGTTGGCAGGATTAGTGGAAAGTCAGACAACTGTTATGTTCTGGAGTTGTGGGCTAATAGTGGCCTCTGTTTTCCATTTCTGCTCCCATCAACACAGTGACCAGATGGCCAAGAAACCACTAGAACAGAAGTGAAAACCCAATACAGCAAAGACCCATCCAGTAAACAGTCATAACATCTAGTGGTTGAAAATATCAATCTGGAAGCTAGAGGCAGAAGCACAGCAGAAACCACCAGCTTCCTGCCTTTTACCAAATACACAGTCTGTTTGGAACAGAAATTTACCAGGACTTACCACTCCCAAAGTAGCCCACTTATTCCTTCAGACCAATAGGCCACAATGGTCAGGAAGACTTAAAAGATTCTTCCTGGGCTTCCCAAGGTTCACAGACAATGAATACAAGATAAAAGACAGGTCTATAGAGTCTTTAAAGATCCTTACAGAGCCAGCAAGATGGCTCAGCAGGTAAAGAAGCTTCCATCAAAACTTGAGTTCAAACCCAGAACCCACAAAGTAGGCAAGAATAGACACCACATGACACCGACTGCACTGGAGTAGGGCACACAAGTACACAAGTTAGCTAGTTATTTCCTCAATATTAAGCAAACAAATATTTTTAAAAATATTTCCAAGTGATTCTGACAATCACAAAGTTCCAAGTCTGCTTGCAAGAGCAATTTGCAAATCCTGAACTGAATGCAGAAATACTCAGCTGGGTAGTTCCTCAATTTCCCATTTCCACTTCCATCCCAGCTTCCCCCTACACAAAGACTCGGGGCTCCTCCTGACTCTGTCTTCTGAGTGCTAGTATTGGGAAAGCACATGTTATCACAGTTGCCTTTTTTAATGTGGGTTCTGGGGGACTCAGACTCGGGTTCTCATGCTTGAAATTCTAACTACATGATGGTCAGTGAGTAAGTTTCCATGAACAGTTCCGAGCAGGCCCTGCATCCAGCTGGCTCTGTGATGCTAAAGTCTGGGCAGACAAGAGGGTCTCCTTGGCCAAGGCACAATTGCTTCTGCAATAATTATGTCTGAAATCAAATTGCCTGTTTGAATGAACAGCAGTTATCTGCAGAAGATAACACTCACCCAATGCAAGCAAGGAAAAGTAAATAGCCATGTCTTCTACCAGGCACAAGGCTGAATTTCTGTCATTAAAGACTGAGAATACTGAACATTAAAACACTACAATCATAAGAATATCAAAGAGGTTTGCAAACAAAAAACAATATTTGAAAGCATAAACCAAAATTTTTATTATTTATACTATAGTAGAAAAGAATCGGGAATGAGAGGAGAAAGAATCTTCTGGGGTAATCTGGAAAGCTGAATCTTGAGAATGAGTTGCAACCAGGGCTCTCACCATCGGCAGGTGCAATGGCTTCTATAACAACAGCAACAGTAATTAGTGATTACCGATGTGACTGGTTTAAGTTCTCTGTAACTATTACATTTGACTATTGTTGATGGCTTTGGCAGATTACATTATTGTTTTTAGGTTCTAAATTTTCCTTGGTTCTAGGGGTCAGGGTCTCACCCAGTTGTCTAGATTGGCTGAGAACTAATTCTTCACTGTGCAGTATAGGCTGGCCTCAAATTCACAGCCACCCTCCTGCTTCAGAGGACTGGGACTATGGGGGGGGGGGGCGCAGCACATTCGACTCTGGTATGTAAGCTACCATGCACAGTGATGAGCTCACTGACCTTGGGTTTGACCATGTGACTTCTGGTGACTCAGGATGTGAGGTGCCAGTTCTGATCTGGGATCAGATTCTTTTCCTTTTGACTTGCTTTACAAATGTCTGAGTTGTGCCATTTGATTAAATAAACGTCAACTGAAGCTTAGCACCAAGGAGTATCCTGCAACAGGTTTGTCCCAAGGGAACACATAGGCCCGTGAGCTAGGAAACTGGATGCCTGAGGTAAGCCACTGAGTTCCAGCAACAGCTGATTAAGACACGGGCCAAGAATCAGACAACTTTTCATGCTTCATTGAGACTGAAATAAATCTCCAAATATTCCCTGTCCTTATGGTACCTTTTGGTCTCAGTTTAGATACCTCGGCTCCCACTATTGTTGTTGCATCAAATTAGACATTTTATTTGGAAAAGGAGTTCTAAAAAAAACTCACAAAAATTCTGAATGGCTAAAAGAACTAAAAAATGTATAAAACATGCATGCACACATATATGCACATGCATGCAGATGCAAAGAGACCACATGTATATACACAGTCACATATACACACAGCACACACACACACACACACACACACACACACACACGCATACATACACATCATTTTTGGTGTTTACTGTCTGATATAATCATAACTAAATGTAAAGTATGGGTAAACAAAATCATCAGTCTGGAAACAATTTTTTGTCATGATTAACTATCAACTCCCTTGATTAGAAACATATTTAAAGCACACGCCCTTGACCTTGATCAGTGGGTGTTTATTGAGTGTTTATGCCATATCAGTATGAAAAAGATAGTTGAAAACACAACTATGAAAGGCAGAATTTCCTATGGGCGATGCTATCCCCATTCTTAAGCTCGTCCAAACTCAGAGCTTCAAGCCCCAAATAAATATTCAGAACCTCACAGAAAGGCAGAATTTGCTTCAAAAAAATAAATGTCAAGTTGACTAATAAAAGCATCTATGCCTTCCTCAATATACAACATGCAGCAAACATCAACTAAGTGGTGAAATTTTTTAAGTACTTATTTTAAAGCTAGAAATAAGATTTTCAAAATGCCTGATGTCATGACTTACATTGGTATTGTAGAAAGTTACAGAGCCAGTAAAAGAAGACCAAAAAGAAACTGAACACGCCTGGGGAGGTGGCTTGTGGGCAAAGTGCGCTTGTGAGAACCGGGGTTCCGAGGCCGCAGGCCTCCAGCATTCGAGAGATGGAAACTAAATCCCAGAGAAGTTGGCTAACCTGAATAGTCCATCGGCAAGCACTGGGTTCACGTGAGAGAGGCCTTGTCTCAATATATAAGGTGGAAATCAATTAAAGAAAACTGACAAGCCTCTCACAACCAAATGTATGCATCCACACATGCAAACACACATACACACCATGAGTAAAAATAAGAGGCTGAAAAGATGTCCCAATGGTTAAAAGCACTTGCTGATCTTACAGGAGATCCAGGTTCAGTGCTAAGCACCCATGTGGCTGTTCAAGGCCACCTGAAACTCTAGTCCCAGGAGAACTGATATTCTCTTTTGCTTGAATGAACACTGTATACATAGTGTGCATGTATACATGCAGACACTCTTACACCTAAAATAAAAATAAATTATCTTTGAAATAATAATATATGTGAATAAATTTAACAAAAGCTTTGAAGATCTTTATGGCAAAAAAGATGTAAGTTAGATAAGCAATATTTACCATGACCATGAATTATATCAACGTGTATAATATAGCAATAACAAATATCCTTAACTTGTTTATATATTCAAATTAACTTTAATCACGGTCCAACAAGGGTTTTCTGGGAATTCAAAGGCTAATTTTCAAGAAACACAAGTAGATTAATGAATGAATAAAAAGACCATTGGATGGCAGAGCAGTATAATTAATGTAGGAAGTTTAGGGGTGTTTATCTATTGTATAGTATCTTAGAAAAAAACTGTCCTCATAATTTCTTGTTTAAAGAAGCCATAATAAAAATCAAAGAAAAATTTTTATTAAAACTTCAAAGGCTAAAATTAAAACTTACAGTACTTAAAAGAATACAGTGTGTGTTGCATGGAGAAACTTGAAATAAAAGTTGCAATAATTAAGAAGGCATAGAAATGACATGGGAGGGGCTGGAGAGATGGCTCAGCGGTTAAGAGCACCGTCTGCTCTTCCAGAGGACCCGGGTTCGATTCCCAGCACCCACATGGCAGCTAACAACTGTCTGTAGTTCCAGTTCCAGGCAAACACCAAGGCAAATAAATAAATAAATAAATAAAGTTTAAAAAAAAACTTTAAAAAAAAAAAGAAAAAAGAAATGACATGGGAGCAGGAAGAGTCACTGTGACAACCTGGCTATGTCTGACTTGAAATTACAGATCACAGGGAAAAGGGTGGACATTTCAAAATTGTATGAGAAAAAAACTATTATAGATCTTGAAAAGAATAAAATATTAAATCCAAAATGTTAAAATGCAAGTGATAGTTTTCAGAAAATTTCAAATTTAAAAAACTACATGGAAATTTTACATTACCCAGTTGGATGACTACCATCAAAGCAAACAGAGCTAGAGGGTGGGCTATCTCAGCAGTAAGAGATCTTGCCTAGAAAGCACCAGGCCCTAAATTCAATCTCCATAACTGAGAAACGAAGGAAGGAAGGAAGGGAGGGAGGGAGGGAGGAAAGAAGGAAGGAAGGAAGGGCAAAGTGGAGGAAGGCTGATGAAGAGAAGACAGAGGACTCTTGGTCAGCACTGTAAGCTGGTGCAGCTGTTAGTGTAGAGGTTCCTCAGCAATTGAAAATAGAACTACTACATGATCCAGCTACACCTGAAGGATCTAAGTCAACCTGCTTGATGGTCAGGAACACAAAGGCTGTTCTGTTAGGCTATTTGCCCGTCCATGCTTACTACTGTACTATTCACACTGGCCAAATTGATGAACCAGCCTAGGGGCTCTTCAACAGATGGATGGACAACAAAAATACATACATACACACACACACACACACACACACACACACACACACACACAATGAAGTTGTATCCATCCATGAGGAAGATTGTCACTGTGTCTTTTTCAGGGAACTTGGCTGAACCGGAAATCATGTTAAGCAAAATAAGCCAAACTCATAAAAACAAACTGTGTGTGTTTTCTTTCATATATAGAATCAAAATGTAAATATATAATTACATATATGACATGATATATATATATACATATGACATAGAAGAAAAATGAAAACTATTGATGGAAGGGAGGGAACCATTGAAGGATAGGAATGAGGGACACTGGATGGTTATGTCGACGAACACGAGCAAAATGCAATGATGTGCATCTGTATATGAAAATGTAATGATGAAACCTACTGTTTTGTATGCTAGCTAAAAAATTAGAGTGTATCTTAAATATCTTTACAAAATTATGACTTTTTTAAAAAAAATATGATGCAAAAAGCATAAACCCCAATATAAAAGACTAGTCATTATTATTACAATAAAATAAAAAAGTACTATACACCAAAAGAGAGCAAAAAATATGATCCCACTCAGGAAGGAGTTGTTTTCAATCCATAACCAAGATTTATACTTATATTTTACAAAGTTTGCTTATGAATTCGTAAGAAAAAAACTTAAAGGGAAAAATTGAGCACAAGACTCATGAAGGCATCTCTCAGAAGATGAAACATGAACAGGATTCATCTATAACCATTAAATGTAGGTAAAATGAAAATTAAAACCACAACATGACTCCATTTCATACAGACCAGAAAAAAAATCACTGTTGTAACTGGTTTCTGGTCACAGTTCAGCAGCCCCACAGAAATATACAGATGCTTATATTAATTGTACACTGATTGACCTAGGGCCCAGGCATATAGCTTGCTAACTCTTTACCCTTAAACTAACCCATTATTCTCATCCTGTTAGGCCATGCAGCCTGGTACCTTTTCTCAGAGCAGCATTTCAGCTTCTTTCTTCTGCATCTGCTGCTGTCTCACCATTGTGGCTCCATCACATCTCTATGGTGTCTGTGTTGACTCTGAGATGATCCCAGATGTTTTCCCAGTCTGGTAGCTCCACCTAGATGTCCTGTCTGCCTTCAGTCAATCAGCATTTTTGTTAAACTAGTAGGCAGGACAATGTTTACAACATACTATATTCCCAATACAGTTATTTACAGTCCCAACAGCAGGAGTGAAAAGCACCCAGAATTTACGGATGACTGGAAGCATAAATTGGCACGATCACTTTAGAAAACAGCATGAAGCCACCTAATGATAAGAATCAGGCACATTCTCTGTAACCCAGTGTGATGGTTAATGGTAAATGTCAACTTGACAAAAGTACCTGAGAGATGAGCCTCTGAACATGCCTAGGAATTATCCTCTGTATTGTATTTGTTTGGAAATTCTGTCTGATATATGTCTATGCACTATGTGTGTACAGATCGAACAGTGGCCAGAAGATGTCAGGTCCTCAAGATCTGGACTTCCAGAAGGTTGTAAGCTGCCATATGGGTGCTGGGAATCAATACTCTGCAAGAGCAATGAGTGCTTTCAAGCTACAAGCCATCTCTCTGGCCCTTGGAGCTAAGATTTATCAATTTGAGCAGTGCTGAGCAATTACCTTGATCACATGATCATATGGGCAAGACCTATCTTAACTGTGGATGTGACTCATTTTCTAGGCAGAAGATTCTTGACTGAAGTATAGAAAACAAGCTGAATTCTAGCTTGAATTTCACCATTTCCTGAATGTGCATGCAGTGTGACCAGAAGCTCCACGGACCTGCTGCCTTGACGTCCCTACCATAACAGGCTAGACCTTGAACTGTGACTAAAATAACCCCTTCCTCCTTTAACTTGTTCCTGTCAGGACATTTCATTGCAACCAAAGGAGAAACCAAGACACAGAACAAGCCTATCCCTAGGCATATATCCTAGAAAACATGCTCATACATGTTCACAAACATCACAGCAGCACTGTTCAAGCTAATAAAAAAATCTTAGCCCCAAGGGCTGGAGAGATGGTTTGTCAGTTAAGAGCACTGGCTGCTCTTGCAGAGGTCCTGTGTTCAGTTTCCAGAACCCACATATCAGTGCAAAACCACCTATAACTCCAGTTCCAGGAATCCAATACCCTCTTCCGGCCTCCATGGCAGTGCACAGGTGTGGTACACACGAATACATGCAGGTACACACACATACAAAAATAAAAGTAAATGAACCTTATATGTAAAAAAAAAAAAAACTTCAATGTAAAAAAAGAAAAAACCCTAAACTTGATGTCTATTAAGTAGGATAGTTAAAAAATAGTGATTTCTCATGTACACACATCTCTTAGCAACAGGAATGTTTGAAAACTGTTGTTGGGTAAATTGTCCATTGTATAAATTAGCATAGTGAGTAATTATACAAACAAATGGCTAGGCCTGCTGCACAACCAAGCTGGATGTTATAATCATAGCCTAACACCACTACATAGCCTGACATAACATATAATAATATAGAGCTATTGCTCCATAAAAAGAAACAATGTGAAATTACATCAAGAACAAGATGATGTGTAATCAAGAGAAAGACACTCAGAAAGCATTCCATGGTGTGCTGTTTCTAGGTGGTTTTTTTTAATCTTTTCTTAAGTTTTTTTTATGTTTTAAGAATCTTTTTAAAAATTCAAGAGAGAGAGAGGGAGAGAGAGAGAAAGAGAGAGAGAGTGTATGTGCAGTGTCTGTGGGGGCCAGAAAGCACTGGTCCTCTAGAGCTGGAATTACAGGTGGTAGTGAACCACTTGCTGTGTATGCCAAGAATCAAAATCCCTTTTGCAAGAACAGCACACAACCTTAACTGCTGAACCGTCTCTCCTGACCCTTCTAAACTTCCTGTAAGCAGAGATTGATGCTAAAATAACAATGAAAAACCAGCACAGCAAACAAATGATGCTGTAACACAGTGTCTCTGCCAGTGTTCCTGCACACAGTCTCTGTGCTGCAGGACAGGACTGGCATGGCAGCATGTCACTAGGCCACAGGAACATCTCAACTCCATCATAATTGACCAGGCTAGAGAGGACACAACGGTACAGCCACTGGAGGCACAGGACTGACAACCTGAGCTCCATCCCCAAGTTCTCTATAGTAGGAGAAAAACGACTTCAGAGAGCTGTCCTCTGACCAACGCACATGTGATATAACATATGTAAACTCACACACATAAAATGAGTTTAAAAACATACAGTCTTAAAAGGTATAGGTTGGAGAGATGGCTCAGTGGTCTAGTTCTCAGCACTCTGCCCAGCAGCTCACAGCTGCCCATAATTTCAGCTCCAGGGGACTCAATGCATTTTTCTGGCCTCTGTGAGGGAACTACAAACATACATACAAATAAATAATAAAACAAAGAATTTTCAGTTACAATAAAATAATGATGATGATGGTTGGCCACTGTTATATATACATATATATATATATATATATATATATATATATATATATAAAGACTCTTGACTGAAGCATTGTGTCCTCTGTAAAACTTGAATACTATGAAACTGTAAAAATATATAGGCTATGACCACATGTATCTGAAGAAATATAATGTTGAGCCAACAATAAACCAGGGCACAAAAATATAGGTTGCAACTCCCTGCAAAATGTTCGTAACTGATTAAATTAAACAATTCAAAATTGGGGATACATAGAAACTAAAGAGAAGAAAGATGCTATTAACACAAAATGTATGGATGGGGCACAGAGATAAAGTGTGAGATGAACACACAATGAGCTACACGACCAGAAATAACAATCTTTCTAATCGGTTGTGTGCACCTAAATGTTCCTTTTCTGAGCACCTTGTTAAGTGACTACATAATATTTGTATGTATCTTACTACTTTAGACAGGTACAGAAGGATGCTAAAAAGAAAAAGACAGAAATAAAAACTTAAACAGTTTATCAAGCCAGTGCTGGGAGTATGGCTTTAGCAGATAAAGCACTCACTATGCCTGAAGCGGGACTTGAGTTAGGATTCCCAGGACCTCACAGAAAAGCTGGACTCCGAAGTGCAGAGTGCGTCTCTGTAATCACAGCACTCCTGCTGTGGGAAGGAAGACAGGGGCCTCAGGCGTGTGACGGCCAGTTAGCAGATTCTGTCTCAAACAAAGTAGGAGAGAGCAAACACCCGAGGCTCACACACACACACACACACACACACACACACACTAAAATAAAAGTTTATCTAGGAGGGAAAAAGAAAGCAGCTCCTCAGCGTGTATTAGCTAACACAAGGACGCTGGGGCTTGCTGTACTGCTTGCAGTGGTGTCCCTTAGACGCTCTCAAAGCACATGGAGCTTCAGGAGCACTGCTTTCTCCATCAAAGGTGAAGGAATCATCACTGTGTCTTTCTGACCTAGGAAACAAAACAAAGGAATAGAGGTGTGTCCACAACTGATGCAACAGGCGGCAGCTGTAACTAAAGACTGATGTGTTCACAGCATGACCAGTCACTCAATAGGGCTGTGTTTTTCTTAGGCAATTAAAATTTGGTGATGGGAAAAATAAAGTTTATACAAAAGTAGAGAGTGACCACACATTCTATTTCCCCATCCCTTCCTCCCCATATCCTTTTTCCTTCTCTAATTCCTGTCTGTAGGGCGATTGTTGTTCTTAGTGTCTGTGCCACTGTGTAGGGCGCGGTTTGCCTTTGCACAGCTTGCCAGAACATTCTATTGCCGCTTATGCTAATTAGGCATCGAGTAGTGACCAATCCGATGTGCTGATGCTAATTAGGCATTGAGAAAGGACCTATCCGATGCGATCCTCAAATATGTTAATGAGCCATTATTTTGGGCCAATCTCCAGCCACATGCTAATGAGTACTACTTTGAACCAATCACCAGCTATATGTTAATGAGGCATTGTGTTAGGCACCAATCACGCACCAGGCTTCCCTATATAAGCAGGCTGAATCTCAGGCTCGGGGTCTTCTTTCCACCATTTCACAACTGAGCTGTACTCCAATAAAGTGTGATCCGAGAAGACTCGTGCGTGTGGTGACTCATCGTTCTGCAGGCCAGAAGCGGCTCGCCATACCTGTCTCCTTGTTTGCATCCTTTCTCTGTCTTTTCATATATTCATCTATCTATGCATAACAAACTTTTAAAAACTAGCAGTCCCCACTAAAGCAAATTCCTTTCCACTGTTTCTGTGGGGTAGGCATTCAAGAGCAGAGGGACAGGGCTCTGCATTCAAGGGGAAATTATCTAAAGAGGGCCTGACCTGACTGCAAGGCTTACACCAAGTGAGAGAATATGGAAACAGCAAAGGAGGTCTGAGTGGGCTTGGAAGAAATTGCATGTTGTAGGAGGCCTGTGCAGCTGAGCACGGAGGTCATCGCTGGGGACCGACAGTGTAAGTGAAGCCCAGCAAGGACCAGGGAGCTCAGCCCTATAGCCACAGGAGCTAAACTCTGCCAGCCAGTGAAGGAGCATTCGAGAGAGCTCCTGATGCTCCTCACTGATGCCTTTCACTCACTTTACAAAAGCCTGAATGCAGAGCCCTGCCCCAGGACCTTAATGACAGCCAGAAACCCCAAATGATTCACCATGCCCAATGCGCACAGTTGACAGGTGGTACTGAGTAGGAGAGCTGAAAAAATAAAGGCCGTCCCATAGGACTCTAGACCACATATGGCACGATGCCTTCATCCTGGCAACACTTAGAAGCCATCGAGGAGTTGAAGGGTTTTGAAAAAAAAAAAAAAAAAAAAAAAGTTGGACTCAAATGAACTGAGTCTGCATTTTAGAAAGATGGCAAGGGAATAAAGTAAGAAAAGAGATGGGTTGACACACTTAAACCCCTGAATAAAACAGTCCATGGAATACTATGGCTTGCACTCAGAAACCTTTTAATTTGAACTCATTACTGAACATCTATTGTAGATCCAGGAAAAAATATATATATAATCAGAAAGCAAATAACCAGGGACTTCACTTCAGCCAGCCATGACATACAGGCATGACTTCTCTCTTCTTGGCTTCATTCTGTTTCTGTTGCAGCAGGGTCTGATGTAGCCCAGACTGGCCTTGAACTCACTAGCCAAGGATGATCTTGAACTCCTGATCCCCCTTCCTCTACCTCAACAATGGTAGAATTACCAGCATGTGCTTTGATACCCAGCTATACACATGGCAAAATAGTTAAAATACAACTGAAATGAAAATGCAAAACAGGCTAAAATTTAGGGGAGGCAGACAGTACACTGATGTCCATGCCTTGCCTTCAAACTGTGGCTTTCAGTTAGGACAAAATCCCATTGCTTCCTTTCTCTGAAATCCAAGCGATGGTTTACTTTATAAAGTGTTTGTGTTCATGGGATTATTGTTCAGGAGAACAAACATTCTTGACAGTGAAATTAAGAGATACTTTTCCCATAGATCTTCCATGTTATCCTAAAAAGAACCCTACAAACGAGAGAGGTCGAAACTGTGAGTGACTGGGGCACTGTTGGCCTTTCCCAAAAAAGACCCTTGATAAAAGCTGGGAGGGACCAAGGCTAGTGATAAATTTCTCTCTAGCAGTGACATCTGATTACTTCTCATTTGATTTGTCAAATGGCTTAGGGGCAGGCCACAAGTATAATAAACTGCTACCTTCATCTCTTGACTGACTTGTAAATCTTGAGCCTTTTCTGGAACTAACCACTTACTAAATTCATTCATCAAAATTAAAACTAGGTTTTCAGAATACTGCCTTCCAAATCCCAGGGAACTCTAGAAGATTAACCTTTCTAAGATTAACCTGCTAGGCCAAAGCCAGTGGGTGACAGCAGCAGTGGTGATTGATGGTGGGTACCCAAGGTCTGGGGAAGATGCTATCAGACATTGCCCCTACATGGTGGCATAAGTCAGCCAACTGATCAAAGAAAGAAAACCCTATTTTCTCTGTGTGGATAACATTCCAAGTGAACAGTTAGAGAATCCATAGGAATTCTCTTTTCCATGAATACCAGAAAGTTTTCTAAGTGTCAGAACTGTTCAGTATGGTAACATTCATAGTGTTAGCTGTTTTCTTTAATATGAGTGTGTGACATATGTATGTGCAAACATACATGTTACAGGTGCATGGGTACATATGTATAGAGGTCACTAATTGGCACTCATCTGATAGAGTCTCTCACTGAAGATGCAGCTCATGGGTTCAAACTAGATTGCCTGGTCAGTAAGCTCCAGCAATCCACCTGTCTCTGCCCCCACAGAACTCAGGATACAGGCATATGTTGCTGTGCTCTGCTTTTTATGTAAGAACCTGTGATTCAAACTCAGGTCATCATACATGTGAAGCAGGCACTTTACTGACATCTTCTTCATCCCTGTTTTACATATTTTTAAAAAGCATTTCCGGGAGAATCAGTAGCAGCCATATAATAAGATCTGATATCCAGAATAGATCAGTCATGATGCTGTTCTGGGAAAGAGAAGAACTTTGGTTAGCATTTTAATCCCAAGACCCTGTACCATTTTCACCGAGCTGGGTCCAGACACCCATCAACAAAGCTGTTCTGGCTGCCTTCTCCCTCTCTGTTTATAGCCTGTGATGCTATCTTAGGGCCTCCGAAGCATCTCATCCAAACAGCCACATTCAGGCAGAATGTTCCAGCACCTCCCCAGTACAGCCCTTAACATTTCCCCTCCCCCTTTCTGGGAGATGCACACTGTGAACCCACTCCTCCGTGCATTTGAAACAGCAGCTGGGCAAGTTAATGGTCCCCTCGGATCTTCTGCCCTGAAAACAAAGTACTCCTGAGCTCGGAGCAGGCCTGGTGATATTCTCAACAAAGAGCCACCTTGGCTCACTACCCACTCAAAGGCACAAGTAAGACCCAGATAGAGGCATAAAACAGCATGTGTTCTATCAGAGGGCCCCATACTCCCTTAATTATACTTTATGAAACTATCTCTTCAGATTCTTCAAAATAGAGAAACAGCTTTCAGTTTCCTTTGGGTGCCACTAGTTTATGGTGTAACTATTAACTAGGCATCATAAGAATGTGGGCCACACAAATCCTGTTAGTTTTATCAGCTCCTAATAAAGCTTATGTCTTTATAGTTATCAGATAGTATGTGAAGTGATTAATTCACCTATCTTTGCCATTACTTACAAGTAGGAGATGCACTCCATTACAGATTCACTGAAACCTGAGGAACTCAGAGACTGAGAAGGCGACTTTGCCCAAAGCTAGTGAGTGACATGATTCTAAGTTATACCCTGGACTCCCAGATCCTGGGCTGGACTCCTTCAAAGTCTTCCTTCTTCATCACCACCAGTGATGCCCTGGATGAGTCCTAGAGGCAGATGGAAGGCATGTCACATGGTTTCATTGGATGTACTTCCATCTCAGCCCGACCTGGGCTTCAATTCCAAGACAAAGATATTCAAAGCCATTGGAGAGCTAGTAGCTAAGTGGTGGGCCTGCATGGGAGCTGTGAAGCTAAGTGAACAAGAAGAGGGTCCAAGACACCATCACCGAAGGAGCGGAACCAAGACCTACCCTCATGGAGAGGACAGCCAGGCCAAAACAAAGGTCCGGGCAGATGGCTCAGTAAGTAAAGCACTTGCTACAGAAGCATGAGGACATAAGTTCAAATCTCCAGGATCTAGATAAGCCAAATGCAGCAGTGCTCATCAGTATTGGAGGTGGGGACAGGAGAGCATCCAGGAATAAGGACAGCTAGCCTATCATGTGCTACAGTGAACAAAAGACTAACTACTTTAAATAAAGTCCATCCTCAAGAATGTACTCTGACCTCCCCCACCCATGCATCTGCACTAACACATGTACTTTACACACACAACAAAGGAGCGTGTGTGTGGAGGGGGAAGAGGGAAGTGAGAACAGCCAGAACTTGACATGATAGCACTCCAGACTGAGAGGGAACGGAAAAGGTGGCCGGAGGTAGAAAAGCCTAAAGGCTCCGAGTCTAGGCATTACTGCTGGTGTAAGGGAGACCAATGCTTTTGCACTGCACTATTAAAGCTGATTTTGTTGGAGTTTTTAAAATGCTAACTAAGTGGAGGTGTAAGGGATGGATTGGGGCAGAAAACTCAGCCAGAAGGAGGCTGGGAGGAGAATGACAGGAGTCCACGGGAGGCCCCAGTCTGATCCAATGGCAGGCAGAGCAAGGGGAAAGGAAAGGCTGACATGAGTGAGAAATGGCAAATGTCCCCGCATCCTTTACATTAGTTAGCTGCAGCCAACATTCCTGAAAGAAAACTTGCACAATTTCAAGCCCCAAGTGGAGCTGACCTGCAGGGTTCTCGGAGCACACAGCAGCCTCAGCACCTCACTCCATGGTGGCAGGAAGCAGAGAGAAAATGAGAGCAGACACAGGTTCCTTCCCTAGTGATGCCGTGCTGCCTGGCTGGCCGGGCTTGGAGTTTCTACCAAGTCCCCAAAAAGTGCTGCTTGAAAAGAAGCATTCAACAAAGAGCCTATAGGGGCATTGCATATCCAAACCATACACTAATTACTTTGTAATTCATTTACTGTCCCTGCTACATAAGCTCCATGAGGGTAGGGCTTTGTTTTGTTTTTGCATCTTGTGGCATATGCCCTGGCTGACCTGGACCTCTTGAACTTTTAGTAACATCTCTTGGAATGATGCAAGCACCAGTGTGCATGGCCTCACCTGACAGGGCATGAGCTTTCACTGAGAACCTAGCTCCCAGGACACTACCTCACAGAATCCCAAAAATCTTGTTTAGAACAAATAGTGCAAAAGAAGTGAGCTACCTGAGAATAGCTGAAGTGTCTTAGATCAAGAATAAAAAGCTCTCTGAACTGTCAGCAAGACTCCAGAGATGATGTGAAATTAGGGCTTATGGAGCATGGGAAGCCTTCAAAATGAGGAAAAATAAAATATGTTAGAATGTATAATGTTGTGATCGGCGGTGGCCATCTACTTCACACATGGGTTTGATGTGGCACACTATAAAGGTTCACTTCCTTCCTCCTCCTCCTCCACACACTCACTCCTTTGTTGTGTGTGTAAAATAGATGTGTACACACACCACACACACATACACACACACACACATCCTAACCCTAACCCTCCAGTGCTTAGAAGCCCAGAAACAAAGAAACAAGTGTTTAGTTTCATCTTAAACTTTATTTAGAAAATTACCAAATGTTTCACTACCCGTTTCAAGAGTTGACAGCAATCAGAAAAATCTAGAATGCAAGGGGGAAAAAATTCAGTTTTCTCACCAAATAAACTGCAGAGAAAGACAGACAGACAGAGGGAGGGAGGGAGAGGGGGACATTGCTGGGCTCCACTTAGATGAAATTCTGGCGCAGAGTGGGGAGGAGTATGCATAAAGTTTTAAACCTAGCTGAGGAGCTACTCACACTGATCACTTCAAGGAGAGGGAGCATTAACGTCCTTTAAGAGTGTGGCCCCTGACAGGCTGGTCACACTCCAGCGGACAACCACACCGAAGACTATGTGGGTAGCACACATTGGAATCCATAGATTAAAAGAAAAAAATAAGAACCCAAAACTTGAGTAAGCATGCTAGGAGAAATGGTGGGGATCAACAAAATACAGTGCAAGAAATTCTCAAAGCTATAAAAATATTTTTAAATACAGTCTAAAAAGTAATTTTTAAAAAGGAATAATCACAATACACACTTGTAGCCCCGGTGCTCAGGAATCTGAGGCAGATGGAGCCTCGTGAGTTGAGGCCAACTGGGCTGTGCAGTGAAACCCTGGCTCACAAATAATAGTAATAGAGGAAGTCAACCAATCACAATATGTGGGCTTTACTTAGACACTAATTCCAAGGATCAAATTATAATTTTTAACTTGTGAGCCATTGGAGCTTTGGATGTTAATATTGTAGTTTATAATATTAAGGAATTGATAATATTTTAGGCATAGTGCTGGCATTGTAGTTATGCCGAAGCATCTTCAGGAATAAGAGATGATAGCCTCACAAATCAACCTGAACAAGCGTCCAAACCTGGAAAGTGGGAGAATAAGGTCAGGGGCACAGAGCTGTCACAAGTAGGTAACTATAAAGCTGAGTGATGTATACAGAGAGATTAACAAACTATTCTCTGCACTTTCACACAGGTTTCAATGTTCTATAATAAATTTTATTGAATTTAAAATTTTAATGCATTCCACCCAGTAAATAGTGTAAAACTGATGATAGTTTTAATGGACAGCTAAGAAAAATCTAAAAGTAGAAAACAGTTTGCCAGGGTGCAAAAAAAAAATTTTAAAGGACTAAAACACAACCAAAAAAGCCTTAAATAAAAACAGAGGAAGTGTCCAGAATACAAGCAAAATTCCAAGACAGACTTGTGACATTGTATCACCACCTTGTGGTCTGTTCCGATATTGCCCATGAATACTCAACACTGGGCCATCTTTACCTGTTAAGTGGCATAACCTAGACACCCGCACCTGGTGGACCCAAGCCTCATTCTGAAGGATTCTTATCTACAGCATAAACTCCCTTGACTCTGCCAATCAAACTTCATCTGTTTCTTGTCATGAATCTCATATTTGCTAATCTTTATGATCCCAATTTCCTGCTTCATTAGCTCCTAATTTGGCATTTCAGGATTCCATGAACAAAACCTTGTTCAGTTTGTATTAACCTTGATGACATTTTGTTTTTGGTTTTACCATATTCTTGTCACTTCAGATCTGAACAGCCTTCGATTCTTTTAGCTCCTTGAGCATACCACCATTGCTGACAAAAAGCCTGCACCTGGGCTAGAAGCTCAGCAAGAGAATGATGAGAACTTCTGCAACTGAAAAGACTTGGAATGTTGCAAAACTGGAGACAATTCCTATTGGACATGAGCTATTTTTAGCCCTTTAATAGGCATCCATTACCCGATTCTGTGTTTGACCTAACATCCTTGTGATTGTCAGGTGAAACCTTTTTGGAACATAAAACAGACCACTGGATTCCAGCAACCAAAGGACCAAAGGCTAAGAACAGTAGTAGATAACATCCAAGGCCCATTACAGAGATATGCTGCTTTTCTGTAAACCACTTAGCAAAGGTTGGGGATGCAGTGCAGCAGTCAAGTGCTTCCCTAACATGTGGGGACACACACACACACACACACAGTGACCAGTGCTACCCAGATGTGATAATGCACTTTATCCAAGTTCAAAGGCAGAGGCAGAAGAAACAAGTTTGAATTCTTCAGCTACATAGCAAGTTGGATGACAGGCTGAATGTGAGACCTGAGACCATGGCTCAAAAAGGAAAGTTCATTGAAATTGTGCACATGAGGACCAAAACTGAAAATGAAAATGTGTAGAGAGATTTGGTTGAAAGAATGTGTCACAATTGTGGTGCTATGACTTGGGGAGGCTAAACACCTCCAGTGTCCTGAGTAGAATCTGCTCCACTATGAGCTGTGCTGTAGTCCACAATGGAGCTTAAGCAGATATCCAGGACATTAGAAGATAGGAATGCGTGGAGCTCAGTGGCTGAGCACTGCTCAGGGTATACAAAAACTCTACAACCACTCCAAAGAAAGGAGAGGAAGAAATAGAAGAGAAAAAAGACTGAAAGTTATCTTTTTAAAAAAGAAAAGATAGGGGCTGAAGAAATGGCCAAGTGGTTAAGAGCATGGTTAAGAGAATACAGAGTACAGGAAGCAGGCCAGCATCTTACCAAAAGGCCTGCAGAGCTGTACAGAGGCTAAACCATTGGTCACAGGTGCCTGAGTGTCACATACTCAGAACAATATGCATTTGAAGTCAACGTCTGAAAATGGAAATTGCTTCGAGGAGGGGGATGGAAGGAAAAGGTGCCATCTGGACAGAGCTTGGGTCAGGCTATTCACATAACCTTTGTTCCTGTGTTGCCCCTTCTTCATAGCTTACTGCAAGGACGTGGAGAATTCTGAAGAACATCAATGGGAAAAAAATCATAGAGGAACTCATGCTGTGTGTCCCCCCTCCTACCTGGACTTCCTGCATTTAGCCAGACGGACTCTTTTACCTAAAGTCAGATTCGAGCAAACATTTCCATGCATTTGTTTACAAGGAAAATTCCTCAGTAAAAAAGACTCTGAAGTGGGGTGTTGGTTCAGCCAGTAAATCGGCTCCTGGGGGCAGTTTGCTACCTTTCCTGGCCCCTTGCTAGGAAATTACATTCTGAGAGGATCTTCCCAGCAATATAAGCCCATGTATGTCCAAACAAACTCATTCTTTAGTTTTCTATTTCCTTTTTATTTTAATTAATTATCTGGTACAGGATTTCAAGTACCTTAGGTTGATTCACTATGTAATCAAAGATAACCTTGGAGCTCTTTATTTCAATTTTTAGCTTTTATTCAGCATGGGGAGGGGGGCACACACATGCTATGATATACACATATCCATTAGAGGGTAACCTGTTCTTTCCTTCTACAGGTGGGTTCGAGGGACTGAACTCAAATCCTCAGGCTTGGCAGCAAGCACCTTCACTTGCTAAACCATCTTGCAGTCCAGCCTTCAGCTTCTGATCCTCCTGGCTTCATTCCCAGGTGCTAGGATCATAGACAAGTGCCACCATATCCAATTTTATTCAGTACTAGCAACTGGAACCACGGCTTGGTGCATGCGAGGTAGGCATTCTACCAATTGAGCTACCTATATAGTATTATACAAACTGATCTTTGAAATTGTTGGTTTTGTGCATGAGAACAGACTCACACCACCAGATGCCACACAAAGGAGTTCCTGAGCAGGTATAAGGGAGGGAAATGGAGGAGAAAAGAGAGATTGGCCTTCACTTGGTGTCTCCTTTTAAGACAGCAGGTGGGCACAGATTTACATAGTTACACCTGGGTGTGTGTTCTCCATGTAACATGTTCTGCCAGCACCATGTTAGGTTTACCACATGGCCGCTACATGCTGGGAATCCTTACATCACACCCTTATGATTATTATAAAAAGAAAGGTTTATATACTGGGGAGGGGGGAGGCAAGGGGAATATGGATTGAACCAGAACAGGGTCGATGGACCTCTTAAGGCTGCTTCAAGCTGTCTTAAGGGTGAAGTTTGTCTCTTCAGAAGATGAGAGCTGTATCTTCCAGTGGTCAGTCTGTTTGTTTTTGGCTCATTTCCTGCAGTCCAGGTGAGTTTAAGGCAGAGAATGATGAATTCTGATGTTTTTGGAACTCAGAAAAAAACTGTGAGTTAGTAATTGAACGTTGGTAAGTGAAAGATTAAGAGTAAAAGAGGGAGAGAAAAGTTTGAAATTGGGACATGTATAACCTTAGGTTAGGCTTTGTATATCCTTTAAATAAACCTTGAGGTAGCTGTTCTGTGTTCTTTCTAGGGCACTCCAGTGTCTAGTGACTGCACAATAAAACTTGTGGATCCTTGCTAAATCTGAGAATGGGAAGAGGTTAAAATGTCTGTTTCTGCTTACTCAAAGTTCCTCTGGCTCCTTTTCTTTGGCTCTAGGGGGTGGGGGGAAAACGATCTTGTTTTACCTGTTACCAGCTCCAAAAATGGCTCCTGATACATTTTCTCTAATCCTCAGGGGGTGGCAGTCACATCAACTGTTTTCTGGTGGTAAAATGGCTTCTGGGCTTTTCCATTCTCCAGAAGCTGCTGCTAGAGGATTATTCCATAGGAGAGGGGAAGGGGGAGGCGAAATACATCAGAGCTTTTTATTTCCGGTAATCGTCTCAACTTACGCTATAAGAGATAAGCTGGAATGGAAAAATTCAGAGATGGGGAAAGAACGAGATCATTGGCCGAGCATGGGGAAAGCATGCACCAGGATGTCTAAGTCTGCTCACCGTGGGAGGAGGCAAAGGAGCTGGTTGGATAGCTTTGGCCAGCAGGAGGTATTTTTCCTCGTGTGTTGTCTCATCTCTCCTGTGATACACCTTAAAAGCCAGCACTAAGACTTCTGCCTGTGGAGTCAGTGGTCCCCTCTCAAGAGATCTAAGTTTGGCTCTAATGTCAGGGTAGTTCTGGGTAAAAATATGGGTCATGAGGAGTTATCCTCCCTCAGTGTTCTCAGGATCTAAATTAGTATACTGTGAGAGTATACTCATTTGTGAGGTGTTCCAAAAACTGAGACGGATTCTTCTGTTTATCCTGTACTACCTCTTGCATTTTATCAAAATTGACTGGCTTCAGAGCGGCTCTACACAGACCTGCCAGCAAGCAGGTCATAAAATTGTCTCTGGCTAAGGTTCCCCTTGGTGTACTGTAATTCCATTGGGAGTCAACATCTGAAACAGCATCTGCTACTGGGGGGTGTGCTACATTCATTTGTTGATCCTCATTTGCATGAGTTCTGGCCTCTTTCCAAACTCACCTTCAGATCTTTAGGGAGATTATTTGTCAGAATATTATGTCATAAAAAGTGAGATCACAGGATTGAGTGATATATTGGAGTTCCTTTATAAAGACGGTAGAGTTAGAACTATAAGAGCCCAATTTTTTTGCCACCTGAGAAAGTTCTGACAGCAGAAATGCAGTATAAACTTTTACTATCCCATCTACTCCAGCCACTTCCCGCAGAGGGAGAACTGGATCAGTATCCTTAGAATTGAGAGAGAGAGAGAGAGAGAGAGAGAGAGAGAGAGAGACTGGTGGGGTAAATGTATGAGCTGGGTTTGGAGTGAACTGGATCAGGATCCTTAGAATTGAGAGAGAGAGAGAGAGACTGGTGGGGTAAATGTATGAGCTGGGTTTGGAGTTTGCAGAAAGAAGCTGGTCGGAGGAGCTGCAGCTGAGTGTTGAGATTTGAAAGGTGGAGGTTCCAGAGAAAAATCTGGCCACGTGGATAGAAACAGATGTCAGAAGAACAGAAAGCTAGAAAAGAAGGTTTAGAGCTGAGATATAGAGATAGGGAAACTCTTTTCATCCGCCCATACGCTAGCAAAAGTTAGCCCCTATAAAATATCGGGGTCCGGTGAGTCATTAGGCAGCCATTTTGAGTTATCTAAGGGGTACTTAGTCCATTTCTTTGTACAATAAGTGATACACTTGGTGGTATCTAAATAAGGCATAAGACTAAGCAGCTTGAGAGTCTCAAGCACACATCCTAGAGGTGAGGATGGAGAAATGTTTTTCACTGGCTTATTCCCCATTATTGAGGCCTAGAGGGGAGGGATCCCACCGCTAAGTCTGGGTCGTCACCCAGCCAATGAGTGTTCCCAGGGGAACAACGCTAACTACCGCTAAGCAGCTGGTTAGCTCCAGGTAGGCATTGGGACAAAGTCCTAAACAATGCAAGCCACCACGAGGGTGGGCATAAAAACCATGCTACCTATCAGCATCCAGGATAGGCGTCAGGGCAAAGCCCAAACCAACGCAAGCCACCTCTAAAAACTCTTCGGTTCTCAGGAGTGGGCATCCAACACACTATCTAAGGACTCATCGGCACCCACGACAGGTGTCAGGGCACACTTCTAGAGACTGTCCAAGAGCAGGATCCAAGGATCCCGTCTGAGTTTCAATAGCAGGGAAAGCCAGAAATGAGCGTCAAGAAATAGTGAAGATGGTGGCTGGAGTGGTCCTCCATGAGACTAGAGCCTTACCAGAAAGCCGAATGATCAATGATCTTTTCCAGAGACAATAGTTCGCATTTATGCCGACGACTAGAAAAGGGAAACTTAACAATCAAAGCCAGTGGTGTTCGAACACACTGCGCAGGGCAGAGGGACGGTGGCCTGGTGGAG
Organism: Sigmodon hispidus; assembly: GCA_004025045.1. Taxonomy (NCBI): domain Eukaryota; kingdom Metazoa; phylum Chordata; class Mammalia; order Rodentia; family Cricetidae; genus Sigmodon; species Sigmodon hispidus. The sequence continues at coordinate 192,672 of PVIH01001745.1, read as the reverse complement.
GCCCCAGCCAGGGTCTCTCAGAGCCTATGTGTACCTAGGCCCAGGAGAGGGCCTGACCAAGGCACGGCACCAAGATGTTGGGTTTTGTGCCTAAGAACAAACGCCCACCACCAGATGCTACACAAGAGTTTACTTAAGGTAGTTATCGAGTCAGTACAGGAGAGAGAAGCAGAGGAGGAAAAAAATCGGTCTTCATGTGGTGTCTCCTTTTAAGAGAGCAGGTGAGCACATTTACATAGCCACGCCTCAGGGTGTCCCCATTGGACATGTTCTGCAGGATCTATCACGTGGCTGCTACATGCCAGGAATTTTTATCTCACCCAGAGTCATGTTGGATTCACCACGCGGCTGCTACATGCCAGGAATCCTTACAAAAACAGCATGCTTAGTTAGAAGAGAATGAAATGAACAAAGTATTATCAACTTGGTAAATTAATAGGAAAGTGAAGAGATGGAGAGATGGCTCAATTGTTTAAAAGCACGTTTGTATTGTACAATGCCTGGGTTCAACTTCCAACACCTACATGGTGGTTCACAAGCATTTGTAACTCCAGTTCCAGAGGATCCAACATCCCCTCCTGGTCTCCAGGGGCACTGGAGGAAAGGGAACATAGTGAGAAAATATTGAACAAGACCAAAAATCTGCAGGGCAAACTCAAAACTATGTGTATCTCCATGTTTGATGTCAAAAAGCTCTTCCAATCCCCAGCTCCTTTCAGCTTTGTTGACAGCAGCACACTTCTCTCTCTTGGGCTGGTTCCAGGCTGTTAACAGCTCTCCTTGGCTGGTATCTCACAACTCTGGCACCTTCATGGATTCACCTTCAAGAGCTTCACACTATGGACTCTCTGGGCCTCCATGCAGGCACACCCTGACACACACCTGGCCTCAGTGGCTTTCCTTAGCAACAGAGGGAGATTCCACAACCACATTCCTCGACTCTAAAACTAGAACATGGCTGAAGCTGCCAAATTCTTCTGCTTGCTAGAACTGGAACGTGGTCTTCTCATTCAAATATATTTTCATCAGCTTTCTATTTTTTATGGTTTTCTTCACTGCTTAATCTTTTCTAAATGACTTTTCACAAGTTGAAAAGCTGAGCTGCAGAGGGGAGGGGGTGGTCTTGCTCTGAGGTCAGCACTCCCATTATCCATTTAGCATCAAGCTTCAGGACTTGGCTCCACTACACTTTTGATGTTCCTGTTTTCCTCAAACCATGTATTTTTCCCCTTGCTCAGTTTGCTGTTTCATTGTAGTCTGCGGAAGAGCGACCACACCTGCTCCAGCAAAGCCACACCTCACGCAGTGCTGCTCCTTAAAGACTGAACAATTCAAATATGAGTCCATGGGAACCATTCATAGATCTCAGAGGAAAAAGACAAATGACTGGGCTCCCCAGCTACTCAGCCTCAGAGTACATGCCTTCTATGCATAAGGCCTTGCTGGGTTTGTGTTGTTTTTTTTTTTAAAAAAAAAAAAAAAAAAAAAAAGTCACACATTATAAAACCACAGTAAACATTGCAAAAATGGTTGATCATGAGGACTAAGAAAAGGAAATAAAATATAGAGTAAAAAAATTAAGAGTTGGTTGGAGGTTAAAGGTTGGTGAGCATTTGCTTAGCATGTATATGGCCTTATATTTAACCTCCAGCACTGCTTCTGCTTCAAGAGATAGCAGCCAAGCTTGGTGGCACATGCCTTTAATCTCTGCACTTGGAGAGACAGAGGCAAGTGGATCTCCCAGTTTAAAGCCAGCCTGGTCTACAGGGAGAGTTCCAGGACAGCCAAGATTGTTACACAGAGAAACCCTGTATTAAACACACACACACACACACACACACACACACACACACACACACACACACTCACACACAACGTCAGCTGCAAACACAGGAGTAAATAAAGAGACATTTGACACAACCAAGTTTGTTTTTTAGGTGGTGGTGGGAAACATCACTTGGTTTTTTGGTTTTTTTTTTTTTTATTTCATGTTAATTGGTGTCTCACCTGCATGTATAACTGTGTAAGGGTGTCAGATCTTGGAATTACAGACAGTTGTTAGCTGCCATGTGGATGCTGGGAATTGAACTCAGGTCCTCCGGAAGAACAATCAGGGCTCTTACCTGCTGAGCCATCAAAGACCCTGGCAGGAGGGCCCAAGGTGACACTGGGAGTTCAGGACCCCTAATGAAGGCCACAAGAGGAAAACAGAAATGAAGAGGTCCCTAGTGTGGAGTCTTAGAGTACTTACTGAGGTTGGAGAAGAATATGGGCAAAGCTGGACAGACAAAACTCGTGTAGACAAAGACAGCAACAGTGAAGTCTTCAGGAGAGTCATTCAACACCCTGCCCTGGTGTTCCATTTTTAATTTAGAAAGATAAATGAAAGTGCTGTCAACACTTGGGACAACTGAAGACAATAGGACTCTGATACTGATAGGGAGTGAGCGCTGGCAAACAAGAGCAAGCACTTAACATTTTTCTTCTCCTGAAGTTGGAGCTCACAAATCTTTGAGTAGGATGGCTTTACTCCTGCTAGGGATGTCAGCAAGACAGCCTTTTTCAAGGCACCTACACAGCCTTCTGCCACCCTGAGAAAAGAAATATATAAGAAGCATAATAACATTTTAAATTCTCCCCTAATGTTACAAAACGAGAAAAAGAGAGCAGCTTGAATTAGCATCGTTGGTGCAGTGTGAAGATTGAAATAGCATTCTTCCCCAACTAATTACTAAATATAGCATTTGTGTAAAAAGGATTAATTTTTTCAGCTATTAAGATTCACAGTACAAATAGTTGAGAAAACCAACTAGAGAGATCTTAGTAGAGATGAGTGTTTGGTTTTGATTCATAGTCTTATACTGAATTTAATTTGAGAAAAAAAAAAAAAAAACCTGCTTTGTCCAAAGAAATTGTATAGCTAACCTGTTGTCAACTTTGTGAGCTCTAGAATCACCTCTGGGTGTATCGGTGGGGAGTTATCTCAATTAGGTTAAGTTGGAAAGACCTAATCACTATAAATGGCACCATTCCCTAGGATGAAATCCTAGGTATAGAAAAGAAGTGAGCTGATCACAGGCATTCATCTCTGCCTCTTAACTATAAATGCCATGTGACCAGTCACATGGTGGTGGGGGGGGAGAGGTAATCTCTGAGTTCAATGCCAGCTTGGTCTATATAAGGTCTATGTAATGACTTCTAGGACAGCCACGGCTACATAGAGACTGTCTCAGAACTGGGTGTGTTAGATAGCTCTGCAGGGTCAGCACTATGCAAGTGTAATAACCCAAAGCTCTGTAAACCTTATTCATTGCTGTGATGAAGCACCATGACTAGACAACTTAGGAAAGTGAAATTATTTAGGCTTATGGTGCCAAAGAGATGAGTCCACCAGAGCAGGGAGATGGGTATGGCTTCTGAAGCAGTTAGCTGAGGAGTTCACATCTCAAAAAGCAGAAAGCAAGCACTGAGCAAAGTGTGAGGCTTTGAGACAAAGTGGGGAGACATTCTCATTTAAACATCACACTGTGTAAAGGTGGAAGGAGAGAACTGACGCCATGAAATTGCCCTTTGATCTCCATCCAGGTACAGTGGTACCTGCATCTATATACACACATCACACACAGTATTTAAAACTTAAATATATGTACTTGCAGGGCTCCAAAAACATTTAGAATACCAAAGTCTAAAAACATTGAATTCTGGTCACCTCTGAAAAAATTAACTGCAGTTAAATATGTAAAATATCTTTCCCTCAATTGTAGCTCAAACAAATAAATTAATGCCAAATCAAATCAAAGACAGCATAAGAGGGGAGGAGAAAGATTAACACTAATTTCCATTTCCAGGACAGCAAATTAGGTTTTCTTTGTGGCATCACTGATTCAGGTAAATTACTATGGACAATTTAGTCCAGAGGTTAGTCTCCCTGCAATGTCAAATGCTGCCTTCCTGTTCTGTTTAAAACATTTCTCTACTTTCCACACTTTTCTTCATGTGGGAAGCAAAAGTTCATTGTGTACCTCAAAGTACTATAATGCTTTCAGACTAGAGAAGTAAAGCTCATCTTGCTAGGGAACAAGGGAGCCACACAAGAAAACAGATCCCTAAAGCAGAGGACAATAAGCAATTCCCTCAAGAGGTGCTGATGGGTTACTGCAGTGAGGCAGGGACAGGTGACACAGAGACCCAAGGAATCTGACTGAGTACAACTTTAAAGAATTAGTCTGTTGATATACTAGTGATCTATTGAAGTGACAGACACCATGACCACAGTAACTTTTTTTTTTTTTTTTTTTTTTAAATACAGCCTCTGGGAATCTGTAGTGTCCCAGTTTTTGTTGTTGTTTTGTTTTTGTTTTTTTTCTTATTTTTTTTTAAACTTTATTTATTTATTTATTTATTTTCCTTGGTGTTTTGCCTGGAACTGGAACTACAGACAGTTGTTAGCTGCCATGTGGGTGCTGGGAATCGAACCTGGGTCCTCTGGAAGAGCAGACGGTGCTCTTAACCACTGAGCCATCTCTCCAGCCCCTGTTGTTTTTTTTTTTTTTTTTAAGATTTATTTATTTATTATGTATACAGTATATAGAAGCTACCAGATGTCATCATAGATGGTTATGAGCCACCATGTGGTTGCTGGGAATTGAATTCAGGACCTCTGGAAGAACAGTCAGTGCTCTTAAGCCCTGAGCCATCTCTCCAGCCCCAGCAACTCTTATAGGAGAACTTAAGTTTCAGAGATTCAGTCCATTATCATGATGGAGAGCATTGCAGCGTGCAAGCAGATGTGGTGCTGGAGCTGAGAGTGCTACTACATTTTGTAGGCAACAGGAAGTCATCTAAGACACTGGGCAGTATTCTGAGATAGGAAATCTCAAAGCCCACTCCAGTGACACACTTCCTCCAAGGTCATACCCACTCCAACAAAACCACACCTCCTAATAATGCCACTCCCTGATATTATGAGGGGCCAATTACATTCACACTACCACATAGGGGGATGATGAGTATAGTTCTAGAGGCTGGGGTGTGGTTCAGTTGGCAGATTGCTAGTGTAGCACTCCAAGCGCTGGATTCAATATCCAGTATGTAAGTAGGACGGAGGCACACCTCTGCAACTAAACTTCCAAAAACAGATTTCAAAGTCTTCACAGAATACTGCAAAATGGAGTATGAGTATAGTGGTCTGAATGAGCTATTTCCCCACATGCTAATATTTTTAAACTGGCCCAGCTGGAGGCTATCTAGTAAGGTTACAAAATATTTAGTAAATATGACAGAATGGACTTTGAGAATGTATAGCCTCACTCTACTTCCAACCCCTTTTTTATTTGGCTGAAGTATAAGCCTGCTGGATGGTGGTAGTACACACCATTAATGCCAGTATTCACGAAGACAGAAACACAGAAAATGGTGGTTCTCAAGTTCAAGGCCAGCCTGGTCTACAGAGTGTGTTCCAGGGATACACAGAGAAACCCCGTCTCCAAAAAAAAAAAAAGGAGGGAGGAAGAACTGGTGGGTAGATGGGTTAGCGGATGGATGGATGGAATACGATCAACCACACCTTCCCATATAAATGTTTCTCAAGAACTGTAAGATTAAATATATAAAATATTGTAAAACAAAAGACCAGGCAGTGGTGGCACACACCATTAGTCCCAGCACTTGGAAGGCAGAGGCAAGAATATCTGTGTAGTCCTGTAGCCAGGATTACACACAGAAAACCTTGTCTTAGGGGAAGAAGAAAAAAAAAAAAAAAAGAGGGGAGCTGGAGAGATGGCTTTGTCCTCTGATATTCCAGACTATTTTTATTAAATATACACTATGCCACCACACAATATAGTCTTAGGTTGCTTCTGACCATGGTATATTATAGCAACAGAACAGCAACACCATAAGAAACTTAAATACCCCAAATATATACATTTACATACCTTTTCTTTTTGCTTTTTGAAACTCAGTATCAAACTTTATATAAAAAAGCAAAACATCCAGGCTAAGAAAAAAACCCATATAGTAATAAAACTTCTCTTTTCTCTAAAATACATGAAACATAAAAAATAAAATCTAAAGTTCCTGGCAAGAAAATAAAATCACACATATTCACATGTGGGTGCATGTGTCTGCTCAGGGAAGGTGTCATGTGTCACCTGTTTCTTTGAGACAGTCTTTCCTTGACCCTGGGCTCGCATTTTCTTGGCTAGAGTGGGAGCCAGCAAGCCCCAATGATCATTTGTGTCTATTCCCTGGAGCTGGGGTTACAGGTGTGTGGGAAGCCACTTGCTTGTTATGTGGGTACTAGGATCCAAACTCCAGTCCTCATGATTGCTCAGTAACTACTCTCCTAAGCAAACCACTCCCTAGCCCTGACTCTGGAAAGCCTTTGTTTCTCCTCTAGTTTGAGGGATCAAACCTAAAACTGTGTACTTTTGGGGCAAACACTCACCACTAAGTTCCAATCCTTTAAAGTCTTGTTTTCCTATATATCCTATAGGAGACAATCTGCAAATTAAGTATGAACATAGACAAATTATAGTTAGAACTCAACTTTATTGTTACAACCAATGTTTATTTACAGAATATAAATCTCTTCAAAAAGATACATTCCTTCATTTAATCAATGGTAGAAAGCCTTATTAAACAGAAATAAAGCCAAAGCCACACTTGTATCTTAACAGAAACACGGCTTCATTGCAAGTTCATGAACACAGAACACAAATGTCACTCCAGTAGCAACATGAATGAGGCTGTTGATTTCACTGGTGATGCCATTTTATTCACGGAACAAACTGTACTTAAATTAACAGTAGTAAAACTTAAATTTCAAACATAAAAATATGTAACAACAAAGGAAAAAGCAGGAAGTATGTCCACTAGCCAAGAGATGAGCAAGTTCTCCTGTACTCAGACATTGGCTGAGGCACAGGGAAATCCAGGACAAAGGCTGATTCATCTGCGAGGTATCGATGCATGTTCAGTGCTGAGACTATCCATAGCACTTACAGTCTATACAAAGCAGCATCAGACTAAAATTCACATTTGGGAAACACAAATTTAAGATCTATGCCACAGCTTCCCAATTCAACAGACAGCTAATGCATGACAGTTACTCATTTCAGGTTTTTCCCTTGCATATGGGTAATACCATACCATGTCTTCTCCCTTCAATCAGGACGATTGACCTTGCTGTACAAAAGCTCCTAAATACAGAAGAGTTCTTGTAGGTTCCATTAGCTTACAGTTACTTTAGTACAGGTAAATACAGAGGACGACTTTAGATTATTGACAATGAACACTCAACATGTCACTACCTACAAACAAGCAGCAGCATGCCACGAGGCAAGCATGGCGAGCAGTTACTCTGTCCATCCCTCCACTGCTCTGCAGGTGCCACTGGGAAGCCTGTAACCCCAGTCTGCTAGGTTTCCTAGCTCTGCTTTCACTCTAGTCAGTAGACACCGTGACGTTTCTGTTCTGTAAGCATCTAGTGTTTTATTAATGTATTAACGGGATCCAAATTACCCCAGTGGGTAAGATAACCAAAAAATAAAACTGTAACTACTTTATGAGTATTTTTGCAAGTACATACACCATACAATGCACAATGGACAAAGGTGTGTTGGTGGTACCACAGTGTGCAGTCCAGTAGAGAAGATTCCAACACAATAGCTTAAAGTGCTTATGAGCAAAGCATCAGTATTTGTTTCTAATCCAAATATTTTGGGTTTTCTTCCCATATCAAATTAAGCCAAAATTAAAAATTTTCAGCATAAAAACTATTCAAACAAATCTAACTCATTTTGTAATACGTCACTAAATTTAGTCTTCAAGAATTCAAGGTAATACAAAACCTCAAGTATTTTCTTTCACAGAAACATGGGCTGAAGTTCCCAAAACAGGGATGTTTTATCTGGAGCAGCTGATAACATTTGTCAAACACATGGGGAAAGGCAGCTCACCATCCTTCCTCTTGCTTTTCAGAACAGAAACGTGCCTGAAGATGGAGCTCAGTTTCACAGTAAAGGCCATCATTCAATCTGATAGGGGGGAGAAAAAAAAAAAAAAAAAACCCACAGCAACTAGCCCTGAAGTAAGAGACACTAAGAGGCTCATCTCCATCTGTGCTCACCTTCTATGTGAGGTAGCACATGCTGCTGCCACTAGGAAAGCCCCAGGACAAAGCATTGTCAACTTTGTCAACAAGAAAATGGGTTAATAGGAAAATATTTAAGTCTACAGTACTCTGGAATAAAGTATAAAATGCTTAAGAGCAAGTTAAAGGGAACAAAAAAAAAAATCAACCTGACACTACTGCCCTTATATATCATCTAATGAGACTATCAAGAGGTACAGGCAGTTTCTGGATTAGAAAACTGAGCACTGTTCAAAGTAAAAGGTTTCTAACTTTTCTTTAGAGTGTTTGGGAGAATTCTTCGTTTAAGTCTAAACTCAAAGTTAAAATAAACATAGGGGAGAGGGACAGTTGTCATAAAAGACACCTCCATTTTCTTCTCACATCCTGAACTGAACCACTCCAGAGAAGCCACCTGACAGACTAAGACATGCCATTTGATCTGTCTTGTATGGATGATTTACATTTACATTAAATTTCAAGTTTTCGTTGAAAAGTGTTAACAACTTTAAAAACAGAAAAGGGGACCACACTTCAGTTTACAAACACCAAATTACATTTTTAGTTTCCTTTACCATCATATTGTGACTCAAAAGAATGAGCTTTATAAATTCACTGCTTCCTAGAATCTTATCCACAAAAAAAAAAAATCAATAGCTAAGTAAAAATTGGAGAAAAGTCTTATTAGGCACTGAGAGGCTAAATAAATAAATACCAACATTAACTAAACTCAGTAAACCTCGCTTCCAGTTCTTGCTATCTCACTGCACAGCTACAGGTGTGCACTGTTCCCAGCCAAACACCAACAGGCTGGCTAATTTAGTGACAGAAAAACTTCTACAAAGGAGAATGCAAAACTACACACTCTTGTATGCAGGACACAACTCACACTCATTACATCTGCTTATTTACACTGTCCTATTTACACTCCAGGCAGACCTAGTTGATGAGGTTTGTGCTCATGTTGATCTCAGGCGGATCATGTCAACAATAAAACAGGGCCACCACATCTCATTTCTGGAAAATGGTGGTAGTACAAGATTAGAAGAAGGGAGGGAAATCAAATATCATTGGTCAAGTTCAAGATCAAACAGGTATGCCAGGGAGACAGGATCAGGGTAGAGGACAGAAATGTGGAATTTTGCTTGTTACAGCATCCAGGCCACTATGGTCTATTGATTAACATTGAACACCCATGAATGCCACTTCTAACATTCACTTTCATATTTACAAAATGAGCTTACCACCAGTTGAGTGATTCGGTAAGGCATTCAAGTTCCTTAGCTTAACAAAAGAAGGCAACTAATATCCTAGCAAGCCACAGGACACATTTTAGAGGGGTGCTCTTCAGCGCTGTGCGAATGTACCCTCTTTAGAATCCCTTACATGGTCAATACAAAGGAAAGACATTTTGAATCCTGTTGATAGTCTCAACACCATGATCCCCAAAAGCTGTATGGAAAGCAGGTGAAGACACCAATCTGGCCAAGGAATGGGGACAACAGCTTACATGTGCTAGTCTTTTTCCAAGATCTCTTTTGCATGCTAGCGGGGTGAACAAGAAAGCCTTGTTGTCGTTGCATTCACTGCCACAGGAGTCTCTGTGGCAGCTGTGTCTCAGCCGGCTGCTATGCAGTCCACCAGCAGCAGCATGGTGAGCCTCCATCCAAAGCACTCTCAAGTAAGAACAGGAACAAACTATCAAACACTGTCTTCTCCAGTGTTTCCACATGACACACACTCTTGGATTTTAAAAGGAGGAAAGCAAAAACTCAGGAGGCTCAATCTTTACCATTCTATGACAATGTTCCAACCACGAATGAGAATTCCACTAAGCCGGTTTTTGTAGGTTTGCTTTAACATTGAAAAGAGCTGGTCGTTATTTGTTTCCATTCAAGGAAGTCGGCAGAATTGTAATGATCTTACAGTAATATGGTTCATAAAAACACAAGCAAACATTACAACATTGGGGAGGTAGAAACCAAATCCACGTCTAACACTGTTAGAGACACATACTTAAGAGTCTTTTTATGTGGCTAGAATTTACCATCTCAAATGGCCATGGCCTGTAAGTGTTTCTACTTACTTTATTAGCTTTGAACACATTGAGACAATCCATGTATTTTAAAGCACTTGTCTGAGAATGTAAGTCATGTGGAACAATATACCAGACTATATCTTAGATCTGTACTGTATACTTTAAATATGCAGATCCATGGAGCCAACTTTGTACAAAAGCACTTATGTGACCAAAGTGCAAAAGCCTGTCTGACTAATCTAAGTTAGCAGTGACTGCCCAAGCCCACAGTCTTCAAAGATTAAAGCCTTCTTGTCTATCTCAAAGACCTAACTTCCTTCCATGTAATAGTTGCCTCCCTCTTACACCTATACAAAAATAAAAACTAGACTAACAAAGACAAGATAAAAAAAGTCCTCCTACCACGACTACTGTTTAATTCACATTTCCTTATTGGTTAAGATTTTAAATATTCAAGCTCAATAACCTACCTAAATGTTCCTTACTGATTCTTCTAACTGCTTTAACAATATTACTCTGAAATTACATGTATAAGCAATCATTTGCTGACTCTACAGACACAAAACCAACCTAAGGAATGAATCCGAATAGAATGCATCTAAATGATATTCCTTGCTTGCAAGTATAATGAACTCTGTATGTTTGTTTCAAATACTAACAATATCAGCTATTATTTAATGGACAAAAACAGAGTCAAGTAAAACAAAATTTTTGGTTAGAAACAATCTGATAGGTAAATTCTAAAAACTGGGCCTATTATCTTAAATGACCATATCTAGTATTTTAAAACATGACTTAATATAGATTTTAACATTAAATTGTTATACTTATATTCCAGGATTATACAGTAAGTATATTTTATATTGTCAGGCTATGTAAAGAGACAATTTAATTCTAAGTTGTAGTCTTCAAAGAAATTATTTCCAATTTCCAATTCAAAAACAAAAATCTCTAGAGACAGCGACTGCTTTGTTTCCTCAACAGGCACTTCTCTAGAAAGCTCTAGGACACCCTAAGTTACTACCAAGGCAGTGACTGCCATGTCAAGAGTAAATGATTCATTTTACAAAGGTTACATTGAACAAGAATGTTTCTAACAAAACTTTTAAAAGATCTCTACAACATTGTCATTGCATACACTGAACCAACAAGTGAAAGATGAAAGTAGTCAGTCATGTCAAATCTGTAATAAATAATTCACATGTAACATGGACTGTGCTGTCAAAGGCTAAAGCCAACTCCACTCTCTCCACTGATGGACAAATCTCTAGCCTGCCACACACTGACAACAGTAAGCATATTTTAAACATCATTCTATTTAAAAATAGATTGGTTGTTTAGAGGCATAATTTGTAAAGCAAGATAACCAAATTAAATGAGTGTTAACAAATATTGGCTTTTGGAATTTCTTAGGAAACATCCACAAGCACTGCTCAGCTCCTGGAGAACAATGAGGAGGCTTCTTTACTCGGGCATCTTGAGGGCTGTGACCTCGGGTTTCATCTTAAAGTACTGATTAAACCGAACAATGGCATACCTAGTGAAGAAAGAACAAAGAAACTCAGAGCTGACCTCAGTCCTTCAGCTGCTTCCAAAAGTTTAAAGTCTCCAAGTGCACGCTTAGCCTGCTGCACCACCTACTGGACACTTCCTATGCTGAGCACTTGCCAGTCTATAAGCTTCTACGTGGCTTAAGTAGATGTATGTAGCTTTCAAAGTGCTGCCTGAAAACAGTAATATGACGTTTCTGTCATTTCTACACACTGGTTCAACTAAGCAAAGACAGACAGCACCTCACAGTTAACATCATCTTACCCAAGGAAATCAAACTCAATTGTGGAGTACTTGGCTTGGATCAAAGCCCAGAGTCCCCAGAAGAAATGAGAAGCCTTAAAGAAAAGAAAAATGAAAAATTATGTAAACAAACTTTTGTGTACAATACAAAACTGTCAATTTTATGCTTTTAATCAATAAAATGCACAGTATTTTTTCTGTACTTTTTTGGTAAACAATGAACCTAGGTCTACTGAGTTATATACACTCTCTAGCCCTAAGTTTCTTCTTCCTTCTGTTAATTATTATACAACATAGCCAGAACATATTGACGCAGAGTGGTTAACTGGGTCACCACTGATGACTGACTATACTAGGAAGCCACAAAGTCAGAATAACTTGGAAACTGAAGCCCAGTAGTCTCTATAGCCTTTGCCCAATGTAGAATGTAGTGTTCCACATAACATAAAGACACAAGTAGTAGTTCACATCCCTCCATCTTTTGTATTCAATCCCTTATGCATACAAATTATAATGCTGACTAGCAAGTATATCAGTGAAAACTGGATCCTAGAACTTAAAATTAATGTGATTAGAAACTGTAATATAATTTTATGTATGCCTTATAACTATTTTTAAATGATTAACATTTTTACTTTACATGTTTATTTGACTGCCTCCATGTATCCCTGCGCATCACATGTGTATATGTGCAATGCTTGGTGCCCAGAGTCCAGAAAAACATTGTATAAGCCCTGGATAGAATTATAGACTGCTGTGTGCTACCATATGGGTTCTGGGACCCAATCCTCTTGAAAAGCATCCAGTGCTCTTAACCCATGAGCCATCTGCCCAGCCTCCCTCCCTTTTATTTGAATTAGTGTGTGTGGGTATATGTATGTGTAAGAAAGAGGACAAGACTGTTTTTTCCCTTCCACCATATGAATTCCTGGAATTTTACTCTGGCCATTAGGCCATCTCACTAGCCTACAGCTAATTCCCATTTAGACATGATATTTTAAATTCTGTTAAAACAGATCAGCAGCAAGACAGCTCAACAAGAAAAAGAGATCTGAGTATAATCCCTGGAACCATTATGAAAGGAAAAAACCCATTTCCAAATCCTGTCCTGACTGCCTGTGTGTGTGTGTGTGTTGACCACACACCACACCACATGGGACTAACTTCTAATATTTTCTATTTTTTATTTTTTTATTTTAGTAACATGGGGGTACTCTTCCAGAGGACTCAGATGAGATTCCCAGCACCTACCATCTACCTACAGAGCAGTTCATAGTTATCTATAACTTAGGGGATCTGATGTCTTTCCCTCTGCTTCTGTGGGCACCAGGAATACAAGTAGTACAAAGACATACATACAGGCAAAACATTAATACACATATTTTGTTTAATGCTGATAACAAAAATGAAATTTTATTTCCCCAGAAATACTCTTTTACTAGAGATGTGGGGGCGGGGGGGGGGAAATGAATAAAAACCAGGTTTTATTAATGGCATATCCACTAAGGTAAAGCATCAAAATGGGACAGTGAGATCACTCAGAGCAGTAGTTCTGAACCTCTGGTACAATTCACCTAACACAGGCCAGCAGAACTTTGGTGGGGGAGAGAGAGGGAGAGAGAGAGAGGGAGGGAGGGAGGGGGAGGGAGAAAGAAAGAAATTCAGACAAAAACTAATTTTATTCATGAACAACGAGAAGTTAGTATAGACCTCACAGTATATGAACTTACAATATATTCTTATTTTCTGAAAACTACACATAAATCTAGAGAAAATACTAAATGACTAAGCTCACTGAATAATGGTGTTTGCCATCAAGCCTGAAGTCCTGAACTCATACCTACAAGTTGTCCTCTGATCTCCACATGTATATCATATGCAGCAGGTATGCACACACATACACAGTAATAAAAGGTCTGTGGGTATCGTTACATGTACATCAAGGACTTCAATGGCAGCCTTGTTAACTGCCCAGCAGCTCTACTACACAAGCATCTGACAACAGCCACCACATCTGCACAGCCCTCTCATTTGAGGTGTGTTCTGAGTGTCTCTGGGGAATCCATGCTGCACAAGACTACCAGTCAGTCTAGTTGTGGGCCATCACTGCAGTCTATTTGAAAAAGAGATGGCCAATGCTCCCAGAGCCAATATTACAAAGTCATATTAAAAGTTATATAAAACAGTTGAAGAAACTGATCTCGTTACTCAGTAATGTCTTAACATATCAGCTACAAGCTGTGCTAATGAACTACAATATTCTCAGGATAACAAAGTTTTATCACACTAATGCAGGTAAAGTTAAATAAACAGATAAAACAACAATAAATATGTCCTTAAAGCAAGGTAATAAATTAAGAGGCAAACTATAAGCTATCATTTTTCCCATTATTTTAAACAAAATTCACAAAACTAAAAAACTGTTTTATACGATGATGAAAATTAGTTAGATGCACTAGAAAATTGTCATTTATTCTATTTAAACTTACCAACGCAAACTGATTGACTTGAATGAAGAGTGTCTCTACTTCCTTTTCAGTGACTTCACTGCCAAAGCCCTTATACTCCTTGTAGGCTTCAAGGTAAGAGCGCAACCACTGGCCCTGGAGTTCTCTATCTGGATAGAGACTATAGTCTACATCACTGACACCTGAGGAGAAACAGACTACTGAGAACCACCTTTCAGTGTGCCTAAGAACTACTACAACCTAAGAATCACCACCACCAGCCAACTTTTAACTGAAAAGTAATGAACCCTTTCACTTCTGCTAGCAAAACCTTACTATTAAAGAATGGGCCAGCCGTTCAAGATTCAGGCTTAAATCTAAGGTACACAGCTGCTGAACATCTTAGGAAACTAATGAAGTTCTCAGCAGAAGCCACAGTCTACATTGAATAAGGCCCTGGTTGGTGTTAAGCACTCCGAGGTGAACAGAGGTGAAAGCCCTGTCTCTATACAGTTTTTGATCACACAAGGGTAAGCACAGTCTTTCCTGTAACCTTTATTCCTCTGTTAACTGCTATAAAGTCTCAGAAAACAATATATTTGTTCTCGTTAATCATCCAATTCTGGTATTTTCTATCTTTTCCATTTTTTTTGGAAGAAGTAGAGGGAGGAAAAAAGAAAAGAATAAAGAAAGGCAAGTAGGCCATCATCACAGTGTGGTGACTTATCTAAAGTTTCTACTATTCTTGTCTGGCATTTGGGATTTTCCATAAATATTCTAAACCTACCTCTCTAATGTAACATCCTGCCTCTGTCTCCCAAGTGCTGGCTCAAAAGGGTGAATTCGTATCCCACAGAGACCATCCCTGCCTAAGGGACAATGTGTGAAAATATGTGCAGAATTTACACGGACTATGGAACTAAGTAACTAGAAATAAAACTTTCACCTAGCCTGGTAACCTGAACAAAAAGACTTGAATCTGTTAAAGTACAATGATGAAATATCCTCACTAAGGAAAAAACATACCCAAAGCATTTTCTAATCTTTACTTTTTGGAAAAATCCTACATGTAATCATGTTAATTTCATTTACATAAAAATACTTCATGTTTTATAAGCAATTACAAAATAAATTCACGAGTAAAAAATGTCCAAGCTTTTAATAGCTATTATCCAAACAAAACACCCGAAGCTTGAGAGCTTTGTTAAAAAGCATTTCAAGAACCATGCTGCTCTGTTGTGCTGGGGTAGAAGCCAGGATCTTTCTCAAATGGTAGGAAAAGTAAGATTCTAGTCCCAACACAGCATCACAGGATCAGAACTTAGGCTCTCCCCTCCCCCTGCAGTATTAGTGATCTCTTCTCACACAAGCCATGACTATCTCCCTCTTGCACAGTATTTTCTGATGGCAAATAAAGGAAGCATTTGTTTTCTCCAAGTAAAACAAAGCCAGCGGTTCAAGGTGGTGGGCAGGTGTGATGCTCCTATGCAGGTACTCATCCTTAAAAGCCCAGGAGTGACACTGTTAGGAGGCGCCTCAACAGTGATGTGTGGGTCTCACCTGCAAATTCATTGAAATGATTTCCAATATCATATGCCAGGTAGTTGTATCCAGAATACTCATAATCAATGAACTGTACATCACCTATGTGAGACACAAAAACAAAGCAGATAAGAAATCACATACATGATCAGAAGACTCCTATGCTATCTGTAATTCAATCCTCATACTTTGTCTCAATGCGTGTGCTTGGTTACATGCACTTCTGAGACAACACAGGGTAAGGCTGTGAATTTTATGGCAATGAGCTTTACAAAATTAAAATTGTATCTCTTGATCAACAGCTTTTCAAGAACACTACTGTTCACTTTTGTTTAAATAAAAATATAGTCATTTCTAATTCTAACAGAAGAAAGATGTTTTGGCCACAGGGGGGCACCAGTAACTTAAAAATTGATATGTAATTAGAAATAACTCTTTGGAAATTGTTAACAACCTATCTTAACAAAACATCAGCTATGACACATTGTATAGAAAGCTTATCTACATATGGAAATCAAGCATAAACTCTGAAAACCTGAATTCTATGACTGACAATATGAAAACACTTGATCAATCTGATATTATTAGCAATTTAAGAAGTTGCTATCAAATTCTTATGTTTGGCATAATTACACAACTGAGTTTTCCATGTCTTAGGGTTTCTAACACTTAAAAATTTTATTAATTTTTACATGAGTTAAATTAAGATATTGTGTGTGTGTTTGTGTGTGTGTGTTTGTGTGTGTGTGTAGGTTATACTGTTAACCTTTTGTAAGTGAATACTACTAAAGAATGTTTAATTCTTAAGTACTCATTATGGAGGAATTACATGTAAATATACAAGTTGTATATGGACAAAATAAACAAAAAATGGAAGTTAGAGAAAAGAAAAAGCTAGTGTATGTCATTATATACACCGGAGGAATGTATGCACCATGGAGCTCCAGTTACAGTGGTGGACTCAACAATGGCCTCAGCTCTGAGTCATTTCCAGGATGCTCAGGTGGAGAAACTTTGTCACTCCATCTTGAAACCAGGAAGCATAGGTAACAAAACAGACCCTTGGTCTATACACAGTGACATTTACCAAACAAAACAGCATCTGAATGTTAATGTCTTACTAGAGATTTGTAGAGTAATGCAAGAAAGTATATTGAGTATATTCAATCACCAAAAAAAAAAAATATATATATATATATATATGACCAAAAAATGATGTAACAAAAGTAAAATTTTTCTTAAAACAATTCTAAAACTGTAAGAGTGGCAAGGTGTTGGGAGTAGTTTGGTGGTGGGGTGCTTGCCCAGCAGGTACCAAGCCTGGGGTTGATCCTCAATACTAAGGGAAAAAAGCTCTACTGGGAAAGGTGAAAATGATCCAAGTATATTTCAGTTTGCAAAACTGGATACATACTATTACAATAAATGTAAGGTTTCTTAAACATTAGTGAGTAGCCACAGTGTGACGCACTGCAAGCCCAGAACTACTGGACAAGCACACTCATAACTCTAGGACTTCACTGAGCAATAAAGGGAGGGGAGACAAGGCTGCCAAGAAGGCTGCTAAGTGCCATGACAAGTCCGTGATTCTAACGAAGTCATTAAACAGCCTTCAAAAGAGTCATTACTATGGATACTAAATCAACCAATACACTGTGATGCAATTTATTAAAATTTGCCTAAAGAGTATACTGAACACAGGACAAAAATTAATTGAAATAAACCCTAAGAAAATGTTCAGCTCCTTTTACTATACATGATAGACAAGTGACTTTCCCTTTTTTAACTTCTTTACAATGAGCATTTCTGAAGGAAAAATGCTCTTCTTAGAAAGAACGGATATTCTATACAAAACTGTCAACAAGTAAAGCTAAATAAAATGGTATGAATATGCCTACCCCTCCATAAGCCTTTAAAGAACAGAACACAACATTTACAAGGCTCATAACTGAACCAAGCAGACATGTTTAACACACATAGCTTTAAATGCAGCTGTTGATGACTCTGGTTACTTAGCACAACTCCTTGTAGAGCTCATGTTACAGTTAAACGCCAATAAAATACACAGCCCAGTCCTGAAGCTTACTGTTCCACATATATAACAGCTTCAATTTTCAAAATTACATTTAAAATTTGGCAAATACAGTTAAATGGCAGGTAAAACAGACCTGCTTATACACATAATTTAATTAAAACATAAATCATTTTAAGAAAAGTTAAAAATCTGTTCATCATGAAAAGTTTTAGCAGTGACTTTTGTAGTAGCGTTAACTCATTAACACTGGCCTTTATGTTTAAATGCTATGTTGAGTTTATAATGAAATCTAAAGATAAGAAAATGAAGCTAACAAAATACAGATGGGGCTGTTACCAGGCTCCGTGCATGTGAACAAGTGAGGCGACAAAGCTCCAGTCAGTGCGTTTAAGAAGCACGGTGCGCCGCCACATGGCAGCAGCAATGGCATACCTAATCTGTAGCAGATGAAGAGAATTTGGCAAACTCACATTGTACAAGACACAAAGCTTTAAAGGAAAGAAATTTTTAAAAATCTGCATTAACTATTCTTTTCAAGTTATTACAAAGTGGAACTCAACCTTAAATTTAAAATTCTGCAATAATGTAAAATTATAGAGCCCTATTTTAGGGTGCCAGAAAAATCAAATTACAGTATTGGAAACTGCTTTCCTAGTAACAAAAATGTGCTACTTCTTTATCCAATAAGTTTTTTTTATTTCTAGTACTTCCCAATATTAAGAATGTTCATATCACTATTAATAAATAATTCTTTAAGACAAGAATTTCTTCCTGTGGTCTCAGAGGTGGACAGATAATGAGAATTCTCCCTAGAACTGCATGTTCACACTCCCTTCTACATCATCCTGACTCAAGACATCCTGAACCTTTAAAGACAACTACTGTCTTTTGACTAGCTTTGATTTTTATTATCTTATGTCATCACACCAGTGACACACACAAAACACATAAAGCAAATGATGAATGAATTTAAATGTTTGTTTTTTACTTGTTTAAAGCCCTTCGCCACTGTAGAAAAAGCTAAGGTTATACTGTTCAAACCTCAATACAAGGAAAAGCCTTCCAATTATAAAAGTGTTTTAAAGCCAAAAATGAACGGCTATTTAATTATAACAAGACACATTTGCCTCAATTTTATTTTATTAAAAATAAAAGGATTTTTTTAAATGAGAAATAAAGTTCTCAATTTGAGAACAAGAATATCCTTCCAGCTTGCTCCACCTAGTCTGCTGTTAGATACATAGAAACAGCAATAAGGAAAAATACCAATCTTCACAGAAATTCTGAAAAAACATTGTCTGTCTTATACAGAACCAGGCAGGAGGTTCTAGACTGGGAAATACTCAGTTCTGCACTGTATCATCTCCATTAGAGCATAAATTACTCTAAATTGAAGGGCTAAGGATTAACAATGCTAAGTGACATACAGCCTGGAGGAAGGGACAGAGGGTCCAGTCAAATGCCAGGAGAGAAATGAAGGTTCTATGGAGAAAGAACACTTGAGACATAACATATGAGGCAAGGTTGCAAAAAACATTAAAAAAAAACAAAATGTGGCATTTCTAAGATTCCCATTTAAGTATGACTCAAATATAGTGGACCTGAATACATGGGTTGTTAAAAAAAAAAAAACACCTCTAACCCTCTGCCTGTGCCCATGCAAACAACCCTAAATTAAATTCAGTAGGCCACACACAAACAGGGGAGGGCTGAGGAAAGGATTGAACAGAAATATGACAAGAGAATGAGAATAACAAAAGGAAAATGGCCAAAGTATATTATACACATGTATGAAAGTGTCTAAGAGTAAAAATAAACATTGAAAACAAGATCTAGCAACATCTTAGTCATTGTTAATAGTTCAGGAATGGCTTAACTGGTTTTAAAACAGTCTTGCTATGCAGCTCTGGCTGGTCTTGTACTCACATGTCCACCATACAGGCTTCAACTCACGGTAATCTTCATGCCTCAGCCTCCTGAGAACTACATGCCTAGCTAGCATTCAGTTTTACAACTGCCTGCTTGCCTCTGGGGTGGTTTCTTTTCCTAAGAAGTAATCTGGAACAAAACACTACTGGGTATTACTCTTCACAGGAACTTGAGGCTTTCTCCAAGATGGTAGAAATGTTCTACACTCAAGAGCGTTCCAGTTACATGGTGCAGACACCTATCAAATTCAGTGAGTAGCATGCTTTGAAGTAGTAATTCCCTTTTCTTTTTAAAGGCAGGTTTCCACTATGTTGCCTAGGATGGCCCTGAACTTCTCTGGCTCCAGATATCCTACACCTCAGTTTCCCAAATGGCTGCAATTCCAGGTATACATCATCACACCCAACTCAATGTGCACAGATTGGCACAGATGACATCAGTGAAATGCTGAGCTCTAGAGATGCTATGCTGCTGAAGAGCTTGAGTATGAAGGCCACGCATGTCTCCAACTCACTGTGAAATACACATAAAACAAAGTATGGTGGACAGGTAAAGTGGGGTGATAAAGTAACAAATTTGTCAATTCTGTACTCTAAGTGGCAGGTACATGGGTAATCACTATACATCAGATAAATGCTAATTATTTATTAGAAAGGTTTATTTTTATCCCTGTATTTGTAGATCCTTAGATCAAATAATATATATGCAGCATTTATTTTAATGAGTATGGTGGTACTGTAAAAGGGTAAGCAAAGCTGCATATGTATAATACACTGATTTTTATAAGCCATGTTTGTATAATTATATTTCTATTTCTAGTTGTTTCATCAATAACTGTACATTTGTCTATACAAGAGATTGCCTTTCAAATAAAGACAGGATTTGTTTTAAACGTAGAAACTCAAATGGCCCTCAGGATGGCCTTGAATTTATCATCCCCTTTTCTCTACCTTCTAAATACTGGATTAGAGTACTGTCACACCCATATATGTGACACTGAGAATGGCACTCAATGCTCTGAGCATACTAGGGCAGCAATATACCAACTGTACTACATCTGCAGTACCACAGGGGCAGTTTAAACAAGGCGGCCATGGAGATCTGTCTCAGTCTAGCAAGAAAATACTAAGAAATTGCTACAATTCTCCTAACATGTCAGATCTTTATTGAAATTTTAAAATAATATAAATAGGAAATATCTAAGTCATTAAACAACAAAGCTCTGATGGATCTGGCTTAGAGCCAATCAGGTGACTCCAGAGTAGTGGTGACTTTCCTATGTGGAGTGTGCAAAACTAAAGAAATCCAAGGTCTTCGTTTTCTTCTATTCTTCTGAACTGCCTAAACGCTTACCAACCAACTTCTTTTATTTTACTGAAGAGAAAATGGACAATGATTAACAAAGACGTAATAAGCCTCATACATAGGCTCTTACAAAGAAATGGGGATGGGGAAGAAATGAATGAAGTATCAGAAATTATCGTCAAACCAAAGAACACTGGCAGAAGTAGAGACATGAAAGCCATCTCAAAACTTCATCGATTGAAGCTGCTTCTGACATGTCAGCAACTAAAGAATTGATTATGATCAAAATATTACAATGCAAGTCAGTCAATAAACAATATTTCAAGTTCCTTACTCCAAGCTTGTAAAATTAACAAATTAACAGAAACTGCATGATGCTGTCTTGCTGCTCTGAAGGAAGAGTGACTGATTTCCAATTTATTTATTTCAAATTCTATCTCATCACTAGGTACTATTCCCACTTTCGGGAAGAATGTCACTTAAGTTAAAGCCAGGAACAGAACATTGCTAACAAACATCTGAACTCTGGTGCTGAGTTTTCAAAATTTTGACAC
The DNA here is from genome assembly GCA_004025045.1 of Sigmodon hispidus. Lineage (NCBI taxonomy): Eukaryota > Metazoa > Chordata > Mammalia > Rodentia > Cricetidae > Sigmodon > Sigmodon hispidus. The sequence continues at coordinate 170,894 of PVIH01001745.1, read as the reverse complement.
CGAGTCATTCCAGAGGGATTGTGTCCCCTAGATGCTGTCACCTGACAGTTTGAGCATCAACACAGGGTTAGTATTACTTTCATGACATGAGGCTCTCTCCATGATAGAATGTTCTACACTTTAAGGTTGTTGTTAAGTGCACCTTTTTTTTTTTTTTTTTTTTTTTTTGCTATAATACCTATGCATTCCTGTACCATTTACACAGAAGAATGTCAAATAAACATAGGGCACACTTAAGAACCAAGTGTCATCTTGAACACACACAGACCACAATACTTAAAAACTACCTTTCATTTACTCAGATACATTGTATAAAATGCATGCTACAAACATATATAAGGACTGACAAATTATGTATGTGCATTAATGCCAAAGCCAATAGGCACCTCAAGATGATACTGTAACAACTTTACTATTAGCTTCAAATTACACTTCTGAGAAACTAAAAGTTAAAGGATATGACCAAGACAGCTTGATGATATCAAGACCAGTCCCTTCACTTCATCCATTATTTTTATCTATTTGTATCTCATAAGATAAGCAGAAAACAGTGAGGCCCTAAGCTCAAGTTACAAGAATGACCTTAGAGCAATAGATCAAATGTATACGTAAATATAATGTAAAATTTAATCCCTTACTGTATATGTAATTTACCCATCCTTCAAAAAGCTCAACTTAGCTTTCAAAAAAGAAGCAGATAACTAAGATGTATAGTCCATATTGCCCTTTCATTTCTTTCTTTTTTTTTTCCCTGCTTGTGAGCCTAGCCTTTAATGAATAAGCCATCTCTCCAGCCAAGTGTGCACACACATATCCACATGTTTTCAGGAAACGGAGCCTCAATTAGCCCTGCTTGTCCTGAAGCGTACTAAGTAGACCACAATGGCCTCAAACTCAAAGATCTGCCTGCCTCTGCCTCCCAAGTGATGTGATTAAAGATGTGTACTACACTAGCCTGGCTCCCACACTGCACTAAGATAACCCCTAGAGGGTCAAAACAATGTTCCAGGGACAATGCATCATTTCTTGTGCATTAAACTAACCAAATTGTTAGAATAAGGCATGGTATCATCTATTTGTAACTATAGAGTCAAACAGGTCAGTATGGTTTCATTAACTCAAAACTACCAGCTCCTCACCTAAAACACCAAATTAAAGGATAGTAACAGTTCAACTTCTGGTCAAATTCATGTTCATCAATTTTAGGTATTATCTGAAAAGTCTAACCACAGTGTGTGTCTTAATGTTTATGCATCACTACTAACTACTAACATAAATCTTATAAGAGGATGCCACAAGATCCAATTAGCCTTTCTAGTAGAAACAGAAAAACTCAAGTGATAAAGGAGGAAACACACACAGCCTTTCCATTTCTAATATTCAAACACCCACAAAGACAAGGAACAATACAACATGGACTTCTACTGGAAAGAGAGGGATAGAGAAATCAAGGGGGCACTTTAACCTCTAATGCCAAATTAAATTCTAATTGTTCTCTTTGAAATACAAGCACTTTACATATAAATTATCCACAGCTGAGACTGACTACTATGTAAATGAAAAGCACCTAAAACAGAGTAATCTGATTTTTTTGGTCCCTTATTTTTGATTTTCCAAGCAAGTTTACTCTATGAAATGAATATGCAAAAGAAACATAAAAATAAAAATATGACAAGTTAAAATTATATTCCAAAAAAGTAATAAATTCCCTTTAACTTGCAGTTAAAAATAAAGCTGAGTGTCCACTTCAAATGTAAGATGAGTCCCTTACTTGAAACTCCATACGTATAAGTGTAATCAATCAGGTCTTGCACTGAACTTAAGCTAGCATTCTCTTTAGACAGCTAAGGCTCCTGTCTCACATGGCATTGAGATCTGGTCACCACTCATTTACTGGAACAACTGCACAACAGGACAGTAACTGTCAAAGAATCCGTGCTTTAGAGTATACCTAAAGTTTACATAAAGCGATTCCACACAAAAATTGGCATGATTCAAAGCAAAGACATTAGCTCACTCAGTATTTTTAAGTAATCTCTCATCCATATTAAATATCAAATATGAAAGACAAATGTTTTTGAAAATATAGCTTAAGGCCACAATCCTTGACAGTGTCCCTTTAGTTAGGTTTCAAGTTAAAATTAGCCATATTTACTAACAATTCTTTTATTAGAACAGTTCCAACTTTGGATATAAGATCACTAATGGTAAAATTAATGTATGTATGACTGTACCAGTAATAATTCTTTGCCTTTAGCATATTCACAAAAGCACTTTTCTTTAAATTTAAAATATGGTCTTCAAAATATGACTACTTTCAAAATGAGTTTACTGTGAAAGGCAGAAGCTTCACAGTTTCAAGCATACTTTTCAAATATTTAACACAAATTGTACTTTTAAATTTTAAATTAGTATTTGAAGGTGTTTATGTTTAGCAACCAAAGCTCAAACCAGTAATCTAACAATGCAACCAGTGACTCTGATATAACAGACAATCAAGATATGAACAGTCACACCAAAGTTTCAACTTTTGCCTCAGAATATTTTAAATCTAGTTACCAAGGCTATTTTATTATTACTTCATTTGCTATAACTATGAACAATGGCAGTATTTTCTACATCTGAGTCTCTCCCAAATGCCAGCATATACACAGGAATTAGAAAGCCTGGGGATAGTAAATGCTGCTAAACTCACAGCACTGAGAGTTCCTACAGAAATCCAACAGTGCAGTAGCAATCTGTTCATTTCTCATATTCCCCATTACAGCAGATATGCTTTCAAATCACAAATATCCAAACAGCTTTTAGAAAAATATATATTTATATGGGCATATTTATAAATATATATGTATATTTACACACAATCATTTCATCGTTTTACACTTAAAAAACCAACAAGAACAATCATTTCTAATAAACCAACTTTTAAAGACATTTTATCCATACATATATATATCCCTCATAGCAATTACAATGATTTTAATAGCTTCAAGAAAACATCTTTGTATGTCTTTAATCCTTGTTTACTGACACAAAGATAGTGACCATTAAGAGCATAAGAGCAATCAACTTACTTACTGCTAAGGGCAAATACCTACCTTGTTTCTCGTTGTAGATTATATTCTTACACAAGAGGTCATTATGGCAAAGCACCACAGGGGAGCCCAGGTTTGAAAGAATCTCCTTCATCCAAGTCATCTCCTCCTGAAGAAGTTGAGGGCTTGGGATATCACTTAGGAACCTTTCCATTTAAAAGAAGAGTTACAGCTTGTTTATCTAACTGAAACTTCTTTAAAGTTTAAAGTTAAAAAATTCTACTTCAAAATGTTTTCATTGAATAAGCACATATTCCTGAATTCAACAATAGATCAATATGTTCTAAAATTGAATAAAGGATACCTTTATAATCAATTTAAGCATAAGACAGTCACCCTTTAATCCAAGCACTTTGGAAACAGAGACAGGTGGATCTGAGTTTGAAGCCAACCTGGTCTACAGAGCGAGTTCCAGGACAGCCAGGGCTACAAAGAGAAAAAAAACACAAAAATGCAGTGCAAAAAAAAATAAAAACTCTGACACTTCAAAACAGGAGAAGGAATAATATATAAGAAGTTACCAGGCGTGATGCAGCATTGTAAACATATTTATTGCCATTTTATACAGGTAGCAACTAAGGCACAGTGAATTCATTAAGAGGTTATGTGTATTATTTAAAGTTACAGATTGAAAGGACTGGAGGGATGGCTCAATGGGTAAGAGCACTGGCTGCTCTTCCAGAGGTCCTGAGTTCAGTTTCCAGCAACTATATGGTAGCTCACAACCATCCATAATGAGATCTGGTGCCCTCTTCTGGCATACAGGCATACATACAGAACACTGTATACATAATAAATAAATCTTAAAGTACAGGCTGAAAATATTTATTTTAAGAAAGAAAACATTAATGCAAAAAGAGAGAGTTCAAATTTCGGAAATTCCTAGACCAGTGTCTAGAATGGAGGCGATACCCAGTCATCTTGGAGCAAAGTTCTAAAGTTTGCCTTAATGCAGTGGGGACAGTCTTTTTTAAAAACTTTTTTTTATTTTATGTGAATTGGTGTTTTGCCTGCATGTATAAGTGTGTGAGGATGTCAGATCTTGGAATTACACAGTTGTTAGCTGCCATGTGGGGTTGCTGGGAATTGAACTCAGGTCCTCTGGAAGAACAGTCAGCCTCTGAGCCATCTCTCCAGCCCTGGGGACAGTCTTTTAAAAGACCTTTTAAACACAGATTTTAAGCACAAGAGTTAACAGAAAGGTGCCTGGGAAAAAGTAAGAACCCAAAAGGGTATGGGTGATCTATTTGTCTAAATTTGATTTTAATAAAATAATTAATTAAATGAAATGATACAAAATGAGCTACCTCCTCCAGCTATCCAAGCTCTCTTTGGACAAAGAGCTGCCCGCACTCTTTCTTGGTTCTTCATCTGAAGTCTGTCAATCATTCCTTACTTCCCACAGGTTATCTACATGGGAGACCACCAACACATCCAACTAATAACCTACAGTATTCCATTTACACAGATGGGACGACATGGAGCTTAGGTATTTGCCAAGAGAACATGACAGGGACAGTAACTGGCAACCAGGCCAGTCTGGACCCCGAGTATGTTGCTCCCCACTCCACTTACATTTATTCTTCGTATGTGTGCACATACACGTGACACACTAATGTGTAGATCTTATGTGTATGCATGCATATACATGCAGGTAAGCACACTGTGAACTTAGATACTGCTTGTCTCTGTCATTCTGGAAACAGGCTTCCTACACAAAGATGCAGCCTTGACACACTTTAGATAAGACATAATAAAATTTTTCACTTTCAACTTTTTTATTAATAGTGGCAATGTTCATGATTTAGATTCTAAAAACTAATCAATAAAAATCCCATATAAAAAGTAAGGAAACACCATAGGCGGTTTGATCTTTGAAGTCAAACCAGAAAAGCTAAGTAAGATCTCAGAAAGTAAATTTTCAACCTGACATTCTGTCATTTAAATAAGCACAGTAAACTAAGATAACCTGTTATATATTACAGCCCCAATATACATCTCTAAATGTTTATAGATAGAAACATTTAAAATGTCTCGACGGCCAATCATTATTGGTACCACTATACCTTTTCACAGTATTCTTTATAATTATGCCTAAATGTTCTGTATTTGCCTCATCTCCATCCTCCCTTTAATATTGTAAGGACCTTTTTTCTTTTCTTCAGGGGTGGGAGCCTTCAAAAGGATAGGGAAGCTATTTTTTTAGTGTCATCATAGACAGAGTCAATGCTTTTGTTCACTTTAGTGCAGAGAAGAAGCAAATACAGGCTTTGCTATCTTTCAGTTCTTACTAAGGGCAAAGCAATGAAAATACCTTAGTAATTTACCTTTTATTAATGTCTTCATCAGCAAATCCTGTGGGAATGAGAGAGAAGTATTTCCCCATCTTTAGCCATAGGTTAGATTTGGGGATCCAACCATTGTGTGCATGAATAGCATGGATTTTAGCAAGCTGACGAGCTATTAGCCTGTTTAAAAACAAAACAGCACAAAAACTTTAATAAAGCTGACCCTCATTTATCACCTCTAGTCAGTGTCATAACTATCTTCCACATCTCTGTGGCATTTTCTTCTACCTTCACTCTAACCAGGTCAGGTCTGCTTACCACATGACTCGCTGGACTGCTCAGTCTGCACCCCTGCTGCAGGACTCTCATACCAGATTGTATGGCTAACATCCCTAACTTCTGATGCCACCCTACAGAAATTTTTGACCTATTAACATCACATCCTGCTCCTTGGCTACAGATTCCTATTGGCACACCGCTACTCACATTAAGCCCAGTTTCTTCTTTTCACCCTCTGTAAACTAACACAGCCACAGTCAAGACCTTTATCCCAGTAAGATACTGCTGTAATTACAATCTCCAGAAGTAAAAGCTATCCTCATCAATGGTATGCTGAAAAAAAAAATTATTATCTCCACAAAATCTGATTTAATTGGCTTGGCTGGGATCTAGGCAATGAAGGAGAAGATTTAAAAGCTTCCCTGATGACCTTAACATACAAAAATATCTGAGAACTCAAATTATGACACAGAGAATCAAGTGATAAAAGCTTGTGATTAAATAAACATTTTTACTAGAAGCTTCTAAATTTATTGTTCTTATCTGAATTTTTTTTTGATGGAGTGCCCTGAGATGGCAGGCCTTGGACTATGTAGCAGGGATGTCCTTGAGTTTCTGATCCTTTACAGCCACCTACTGAAGTTATAGACAAGTACCGCCATGCCCAGTTTAACCCTGCTAGGAGACCAACCCAGGACTTCACACATGTTAAGTAAGCACTATACCAGCTGAGTTATATCCCCAGCCCTCTATCATGAGTATTCTTGAGTTTTATTCATATGGCTTATATAATGCTGACCTTAATCCTAAAACTATAACCCATTTACACCACCAAATGCAAGAGCACACAGACTGACTCAAGCCTCTGTGAGGAGCACCGCTCAGTGGTATAGTACTCACTCAGAATGTATGAAGGAACAAAATCCAAGTATATCACATTATACCTTTTAGAGCAATAAAGTAGAACGCTCTTTTCCTATTTTTTATTTATTTTCCATGCTAATGATCAAACCCAGACAAGTATTCCTATACCTTAAACCTTTTGTTTATTCTGAGACAAACCACACACTGTTACACAGGTTGACTTAGAACTCAATTGTAACCGAGGCTGGGTGGCCTTAAACTTGCTGCATTTCTGTCTCTGCCTCCAGAGGGCTAGCAATACAGGCATGAGCCACCTCACTCAGTTTTTGGATCTTTTTTAAAGATTTATTTTATTTTTAATTATATGTATATGAGTACGTGTGGCTATGTGCATATGAGTACCCAGAGGCCAGAGGCATTGTATCCCTTGGATCTGGAGTTACAGACAGTTGTAAGCTTCCTAACGTAGGTACTAGGAACCAAACTCAGGTCCCTCTGCAAGAGGTACATCTGAATCATCACCTCCAATACCAATCAACTTTTTAAAAGTTATTTATGTTGTTGTTGATGCTCCTGTGTGCATCATATATGTGCATGTTATGCATTTGAGGAAGTACAAAAGAAGTACAAAAAGGCCTGGAACTTTCTATGTAGCTGAAGATGACCTTGAACTCATGACCTCCTGGTTCCATCTCCCAAGCACAAATGTGCTCCACTGACAAGGGATCACTCCTATGCGCTTTCTTCTCTTGTTGAATGAGAAGGGCCGTCCTCACTTTCTGCGATGTGTCCTGTTCTGCTGGGTGTAAGAAGTTAGCTAACCCTTCATTTCTTTCATGTTCAGTAAAGATGAGCAAATCTCCCAAATCCTTTTGAAAATAATTTATGATTCAGACATATTAGTGATTTAAAAACTTGCCTTCCCTGATTTCTGTAGCTCTTCTAGTAGTTAATAAAACTTGCTAAGCATTTAAAAATGCTGTAAGAGTTACAATCTGAAATAAACTAAACAGCAAAGAAAATAGCAAATGTACTCCTTCAACCACCAACTAACTTGATTCCTATCAGTTTCTTCTTTTGCTTTTTTAGCCTCCTTTTCAAAAAATAGTCATTCAATATGTCACTTATTGCAAGCCAGATGTCACACAATGTACTTCAAAGTCAAGTCAATAGTGATGTGAGATGTCTTTCTGTATGTTGTGAATTACCATTGGACAATAAAGGAACTGTTTTGGCCTATGGCAAAGCAGCTTATAGGCGGCAAGAAATCCAAGTATAGATAAAGGGGAAGGAGGACGGAGTCAGACGCAGAGGCTTCAAGCTGCTGCCTAAGGAAGCAAGATGTAAAGAAACAAAAGCCAGGAACCTCTCCAGGACGTGGTGGGTTGTCTGGAGTGAAATTCTGGATTTCCCTAGGTCTTCCAGTAAGAGCTGTCATCAACTGTGCTAACAATACAGGAGCCAAAAACTTGTATATCATCTCTGTGAAGGGAATTAAGAGGCTGAACAGACTTCCTGCTGCTGGTGTAGGTGACACAGTGATGGCCACAGTTAAAAAAGGAAAGCCAGAACTAAGAAAAAAGGTCCATCCAGCGGTGGTAATTCATATGTAAGAAAAGATGGGGTGTTTATTTTGAAGACAATGCAGGGGTCATAGTAAACAATAAAGGCGAGATAAAAGGTTCTGCTATCACAGGCCCAGCTGCAAAAGAATGTGCACACTTGTGGCCCAGGATTGCATCCAATGCAGGCAGCATTACATGATTCTCCAAAGTATTTGTATATTATATTCATTAAAAAGTCTTTGCTCAAAAAAAAAAAAAAAAAGGAACCTCGTACATATACAAATTAATGAAACAGTTAAATTGAAAAAGCTAGTTGGTAATGAGCCTGAGCCATAAGCCAAACATCTTGTAATTAATATAAGCCTTTGTGTGATTATTTGGGGCTAAGTGGATGTGGGACTGCAGGTCTGGACAGGGTTTCTCTACATAACAGCTCCGGCTGTCCTGGAACTCACTTTGTAGAACACACTGGCATCGAACTCAGAGATTTACCTGCCTCCAACTCCCAAGTGCTGGCTGGGATTGCAGGCATGTGTCACCACCCTTCTGATGTCTCATTTCTACAACTACATAATCTACCTACGTGGTGAGTACATGACCTCTTTAGTATCATTCACATATAATCTAAATGATTAGATCTAACTAAAAGCCTAAGGAAGACCATTTTAATCAAACATAATTATAAATACTAAAATCAGCTTTGACAAGCCTTTACTGACTAAAAAAACTGTTGTCAGCCCTCCATCTCTGTAGGTCCCATATCCATGGATTCAACTAAGCACAATCAAAATGACTGAGAAAAAAAAAAAATCTCACCAAGTTACACCTTGCTATACATCAAGTATTACACAATCTGTACACAAGTAAGACTACATGGAAGTAGGGTGACGTAGCCTTTCCAATCCCAGCTGCTCCATCTCTCTCCAAGCACTGGTGTCACTGTCACATTCTGTGTGCTCAACTTGTCCACAATGGCAGATCTATTCTGAACTTGTAGCTATCTATGCTCAGATGCTGAATAGTAAAGCCTAACAACTTTGAAGGGTATTCACACACTAACTGAAATAAGGAACACAGAAACAACTGGTGCTGAGAGGCACACACTTTCTAGACACATATTGTCTCATGAGTCTCACAAAAGACTCAACTGAGCACCCACAGACTTGGTATTAGTGGAGAGGAGAAATCTTAAAATCAGTCACTCAAGAACATAAAGGAACAACTATGCACACATTCTATCATTTAATGTTCTTCACAAAGATTATAAAGTTTCCTTGTAAAAGGCAAACTATATATACAGGATGAACTACTATGCAATTATAAATGCTAAGAGTAACAGAATGGTCTACATTCATTTTGTCTGGTCACTTTAAGTCTAACAATGTCATGTTTTCTAAGCAGTACAAGAAAGCCCTATTCTCCTTTATACTCTATAAGGACTTAGTCACCCATCAATGGTATTTTTTCAGAATCTAGTTGTGTTAGCCATAAAGGTCAAACGTTAATGCCTGAAATGGAGGCTTCTTAGTTTCTCTCCCCTAGAGTTATTCTGCATCAATTTTATTAAGTTAGATTATGACACTATAAAGTTCCTAGCTGTCCCATCAGTGTCAGTCATCTCAATCATTTCAAGTCTCCAACTTTAATAAATGAATTCTGACATTTTTTAGAATTATAATATACCTGTTACAAATTTTATGCTGTTACAAAATAAAATTTAAATTTAATTTTCATATAAAATAAAATTTAAATTTCAATACAATAGCATCTTCTTTGAAGTTCTTTGAAGTTTTATTTTTAACTAAAAAATAAGCACAAAGCTAGGAGAGGTGACATACACCTTTAAAATCCCAGCACTTGGGAGGCAGAAGCACGCAGACCTCTGATGCAGAATGTCTTTCTGTATGCTGTGAGTACCACTGGTTAATAAAGGGAGTGTTTTGGCCTATGGCAGAGCAGCTTAGGAGGAGGTGGGAAATTCAAGCATAGATACAGGGAAAGGGTAGGGCGGAGTCAGAAAGATGTAATCCAGTTGCCCAACGAGAAAGATGTAAAAAAAAGATGTAAAGAACTCAGGTAAATCACAGGCCATGTGACAAAACAGATTAATAGAAATGGGTTGAGTTAAAATGCAAGAGCTAGAGAGTAATAAGCCTAAGCCATACATAGGCCAAGCATCATGTAATTAATATAAGCATCTGAGTCATTATTTGGGACTAAGCAGCAGCAGGGCTAAAGGCAGATCCCGATGGGTCAGAAATTTTATACTACAGATTTCTGTGAGTTCAAGGCTATCCTGGTCTACAGAGTGAGTTCTAGAATAACCAGGGCAGTTACATAGTTACATATTTTCTCAAAAGACAATAGACCGAGAGAAAAAAAAAAAAAAAAGAAAGAAAAAATTTTATATATTGTTTAACAGAACTTCAGTACAGGCAAATAATTTAGCACCCTTCATTCTAAACAGTTTTCACCTGAAATTTTTTTAAAGTACAACCCATAGACTCCTTTCAGGAAGGCTCCATCATAAAACTCTTTCAGTAGACATTATTTACCATGCCCACTCTTGTTCTCTTGAGTGCAACTGAGTCTACCTGCAATAACCGTACTGACGGCTAGAAGAAGATGCCCACTTGATATTCTTTATATTCTAAAGTGTTTCAACTCCTAATATAGATACTTATAAACATGGATCAGACAAGAAAGTAAGTCTGCAAGGTGTTCAAAAACCTTCTTCTTGGGGGAAGGGGCACAGGGTCTCATGTAGCCTAGGCTGACATCAAACTCTCTAGGTGGCTGAGAATGAACCTAAATGGATCCTCCTAGGATTACATGTGTGGACTACCACTCACAGCTGTTAAAAACTTGGAAAGGACCAGCAAATGGCCTGAATCTGACTCCAGAAACCTACAGTGAAAGCAGAGAACCTATTCCAACAAGCTGTCCTCTGACCACTAAAAACACCCAAACTCATACACATACACCTCTCCCCACATACACAGACATATAAATGTAATTATTTAATGTATTTCCTTAGTGCACATAATATTCCTTTTCTAAGGAAAAATTTAGAAAAGAAAATGACCTGAAAATGGCTGGGTTGCAGACATGCTGTGGATCCAAAGCTTCTCCTTGTATAAACTCATAGCACAGTCCATTGTTAAAGGTGCAGTAGAGTTGAGGGGCACAGCCATGAGCCTGCAACACACGAAAACTCTTCACCTCTTCATCTCGGTCAACTAATAGCTCAGTCTTGTTGCCGTAAATTCTCACCAGAACTACATCTTCCATGGTGTCACCCACATAGCAGGCAATGAGCTTATTTGTGATCCCATCTGTAAAGAGCTGCCAGGGAAAGCATAAAAGACAGAGAAATTCAATAATACATTTATAAGGATGGAACTGAAGATAACTTGATACATAAATAAAACGATAATTGGAAACACCAGAGGTTTGGGTAGATTGCATACACCAGAACTTGAGCTCAATCTCCAAAACCCAGGGAAAAAAAGAAAAATACCTACTTTTTAACATCAAAGATCCTTTTGGAGAACATGGAAACATAGCTCAGAAGTAAAGTGCTTCCTTTCCTTAGTAGGGCCAAGTCCTTCTTTGTTCCCCAGCACTACTGGAGAAGGAACCTGAGAAGCACCAGCGAGTGAGCCCCCTTGTGGAAGACAGACAAGCTTGATATGCAAGTATAGAAATATGATGAGAAAGGAGGAAAGACTTGGTACTTAGAAGCTTACAAACTTGATTTAAAAAAAAAAAGAAAAAAAAATGGCTCTAGTCACCAAGATGGGTCAGAGGGTGAGAAAATTTAACAGCATACCCTGATACCGGAGTTCAATCCAGAAGCTAGTAAAGAAAGAAAGTGTACTGCCCTCTGCTCAAGGGTGACAGCATGTCTGTACCCACATGTACACACAAAAAATACAACGGAGTGTTGTCTCAGATATCTAAGAAAGGCCAGGTGTGACGATTCACACTATAATATTAGCACACTGTAATGTACATCCAAACCGTCTATGAGTCTACATAAGCTGGTTGGGAATTAAGAAACATGTAAGACTGAACAGCAATAGACACATTCAATTCAATTCAATGCTAGCCTGAATTACAAAGTGAGCTCCAAGCCAGAATGAAACTGTCCAGTCTACCACCTATAATCTCCCTGCAAAACAAAAGTTTGAGAGAAAGCAAAAAAAATAAAATAAAATAAAATAAAAATTTAATTAAATTACATTCTACATTAAATGCAGAAAAATACAATAATTAATTTAAAGCACTAGGTACTAGGGGAACTAGTACTTGCTGTGCTAATAGAAAGCTGGTATGACAACCAAGAGAGGAAGCACACTCTTCTAAAATATAACTAAGACTGGCCATAAAAACCTCAACTCACAAAATGTAACAAAACCAGATAGAAATACCCTAATGATTGATAGAAATGAACATACCACTCAAGTCCTGATTTTCAAAAGGCAGACAAAAATTCTTTGATGTAAGTAGTCAAGGACACTCACAGAACACACATCAAATCCAACTGGGCATACCTCCTCTCGAAGTTGTATGAGCTTACCAAATGACTGACTAAAAGTATAAAGAAGGCCTCGGTACTGCCAAAAGCTTAACATTCAAGAACACTTTCTCAAACAGTTGGAAGCAAGCTAGATAGCAACAAATGCACATAGAGCTCCAAGGAAAAAAGTTAAGGTAAATTTTGATGTTTTTATCACAATGTTTAACTCTTGTAAAAATAACAAGTCCATTAGAAATGAATCAAATGTACATCCAAATCGTCTATGAGTCTACATAAGCTGGTTGGGAATTAAGAAACATGTAAGACTGAACAGCAATAGACACATCGTGGCATGTGTCTCCTATTATCAGAAGTCTGAGTTTTAGTTTTAGTTCACTGAATCCTGATATTGCTGCCACCACAGCAAGCAAAATGAGTAGTCAGACATTGCTTGGAACAATAAACACCTAGTTCAGAAGGCAGAAGAGCAATGCAAGCTTGTGTAGGGGCTGTCAGCCCCCACACTGAGTAGGCACCTCCTCGAAGCAGATACAATGGACCTAAACATATCTCTGTGCTCAGCAGAAAATCCTGTCACCTCCCAACAGAAGAGAGACTTAATCTAATTAATAGGTTGCCTCTGTCCTCCTAGAAGTTGGCAAAATATGATGATCTTATCTCAAAAGAAGAAATCAAAATTCTTAAAATTAATAATCAATAGAGACATAGCCAAGCAATATAATAATCCCACCTAAATTTGATTTACTCTAAGAATGCAAAGGTGGTTTAATGTTCAAACTTTCAAAATCAATACCCATACCCCAGTAACAAAATATAAATGTACTGAATATATTAAGTTTCTTTGTGTGTTTAAGACAAGGTCTAATGTAGCCCAGATTGGCCTTGCATTGTGTGGCTGAGGATGACTTTGAACTCCATCATGCCACCTCTATTCCTCAGTGCTGAAATTACAGACAAGCCATCATGTCAAGCTCTCTAGTTTTCTTATTTTTAGTTATTTTACATGTGTGAGTGTTCCATCTGTATGTATGTCTATGTACCATTTATGGGCCTAGTGCCTGTAGAGGCCAGAAGAATACTTCAGATCCCCAGGAACTGGAGTTCTGAGTTGCCATGTGGGTGCTAGGAAATGGATCTGGATCCTGGGAAGAGCAGCAAAAGCTCTGAACCACTAAGCCAACTCCCCAGCCACACCTTAATATTTTAATGAAGGAAAATACAAGTGTACACAAAGTATGTATTTGTATGTAATTTATAGAGAAAGAGCAGTCTGCATTTATGAGTTGTGTGTCTGTGGCCTCAAACAACCTAGAATCAAAAATATCTGAAGAAAAGAGACCACAGCCATACTCAGAGACTTTGTAGAGCACTATTCCCTGCACATGATAGCAGTACACTGTACCAAACATGAGAACCAAGGTCAGTTAAAAGCAGGAAGTCCACAGATTAGTTACAGGCAAGATCTTTAGAAATCTATGAGGAACCCTGGGAGATTCCCACAAAAGTCAGAGAGGATGCATCGAAGGAGGAAAGCTTCATTTCTGAGGGTCAGAAATTTTTCACTATTTCAATGGTTTGTGGTTCTGAACTCAACCTTGAAAATTATCAATTTGTAGGAAGAGAAAACCATGTCGTTGGTAAAGATGTCCTATTTATCTAATCCACAGAGTAACAGAATCCATGTAACCCTGATGCTGTGACTCAAATGTCTAGGTCAGCAACACAAGCCCAGTCATTACCTGGGAAAAAACAGGGACAGAGAGCACTGACCCCCTAAGCTCTTGTCAGAACAATGCCAAATGCTAACAGGATTTCAGGGTAAGCAGAACCCAGCAGTGACAGGATCAACTCAAAAGAGTTGAGAAAGTGCTTAACTCCGTAGCTGTTAGGTATTACCATCTAGGAAAAAAAACAAAGGCTGGCTAGAAATGACCACCAAAGACAAAGCAGGAATGGATGTGAACTTTAGCCAAACAAAATCTGGGTCTGCTAATCTCAGAACCATCACAATGGAGAAAAACTGTACTTTACTAACAGCTCCCTGCTTACCAAGACACAGAACCTGTAGTAGGATTAAGTGGTTACATTGTAAATAATTATTTTGCCTACTAGTTTAATAAAAACACTGACTGGCTGCAGGTGGACAGTAAGTGTGGGTAGAGCTACCAGACTGGAAAAACTTTGGGAACAGGAAGAGCAGAGAAGCCAGAGAGATGACATGGAGACACTGAGATGAGATGGCAGCAGACACAAAGGAAAAGTTGAAATGCTGATCTGAGAAAAGCTATCGAGCGACGTAGCTGAACAACCTAAGAAAGATGTGTTAGTTTAAGAGTAAAGAGGTAGCAAGTTACATGCCTGGGCTACTGGTCAATTAGCAAACAGAGTGTAATTAATATAAGTGTCTGTGTGATTCTGCGGGACTGACGGGCTGAGGGACTCCAGGCGCGTGGGTCTGAACCATGGGCCAGACAGGCCAGAAACAATACAACAGACCTTGATACCAGGCAACCCAGGGTAAAGGAGCTGCCTCTTTCTGAGTCAGCTGGGACAAGGAAAAGTCTGGGAATAGCATACATAGTGAGTTATAGGCAAACCTGGACTACAGAGTAATTTCTACATATGTACATTATTTTGTAGAACATTTTTCATAGTTTACATGTCAGCATACTGCAATCTCATTCCACGAACTGGAAACTGGTAAAATGAATAGCATTGGCCAGATTTTAGAAAAGGACTACCTGTGCTGCTCTTCTGTGCACTCAATTTGGCACATATACTAGCTGAGCTGTGTACACAAGAATTTGCTTCATAAGAATCAAAAATTCAGTTGTTTACTATGGCCCACATCTTGGCAGAGTGATCAAACTCTACTCATCTTTTAAGTGTCACTGAAAATGCTGTTCATAGGGGAACATATAAAATTAGTTGACTTGTTCTATGTAACATCTCATATAATCAGCTGAGGGACTATAAAACAAAACATTGCTAAAGAAACTCTGCTTCAACCCAGAGCTGAGTGTCAGCTTAGGAACTACAGACCTCCCAGTTGTCACACAAGCTACTTCATCAATAACTTCTTTCTCCAGAGCACCCTGACACATGGCCATCATCTTTTCCTTCTAGTAAGGACTTATTGGAAATTCTCAGAAAATTCATCCAAATCACTTAAGTATACATACAAGTAGTCTGCTAGGATACTGGTTTAAGTGCCAAAAAAAAAAAAAACCAGCTTCAACAATGTTTAAGGAAAAAGAAATAAATGAAAAGAGAAGCCATGGATCAAGTGTGTGTAATCTCAGTACTTGGGAGGTAGAGGCAAGAGGATCTTATATTCAAGAGCAGTCTAAACTATATATAAACTGTCACAAGAAAACATAAATTACAGAGTTAGTCACCCACCTCACCCCCATTGTTAAAGAAAGGTTATCTCTACACAGTCCTGATTGTGCTGGAACTCATAATGTAGACCAGTCTGGCCTCAAACTCAAAGCCTCTGCTTCCAGAGTATTGGGGTTAAAGGATTACAACACCTGGCAAAGTGTATGTCTTTTACATGATCAAATATTTGCAGCTATCATAATTGAGTGAATTCTTATGAAAAGCTAGTGAAAAGGCCAAGGGAACGGCAACATGTCTCCCTCACAAAAGTACTTGCTGCCACGTGAGAGCAAGAAAGGGTTGGGACCCTAACCCTAACCCTCATACAATAAATTAAAGGCAATTGAAAGGGGGTTTTTGCTGTTGTTTTATTTTGTTTTTGAGGACAGGGTTTCTCTGTGTAACAGCCTTAGCTGTCCTGGAACTAGCTTTGTAGACCAGGCGGCTCCAAACTCAGAGATCTGCCTGTCTTTGCCTCCTAAGTGCTGAGATTAAAGACATGTACCACCATTATCCAGATGGTTTTGGTTTTGTTTTTTGGAGTTTTTTTTCTATTTATAAATAGTTTTGGATTTTTTTTAATATGAAATTGTATACAAGTATAGAGTATAACTCCATAAAATGTTTGTGAGTAGACTACAGTTTAAAATTAAAAAATAAAAAAAAAATGAACAACAGAAAAAAAGCTAAGAAGGATTGTGTAGGAGAGTGGGTGGGTTTCCTCCCAACTCAGGGTTAACAATGGGTACCTTCAGTGAGATGGTGTTCATGTAGACTTATAAAATGACACACTGCTTCCTTACTATTTTCTCTAAGAACTTGTGAAAAAGAATTAATTTAAAACAATCCATTTTCTGGAAGAGAAGGAGGAGAAAGAGGAAGCACTGTTACAGTGCTCGCCATTCAACAGAGGGCAGGGGTAAAACCAGAAAGGAACCAGAAAGTTTAAATTGCTGGAAATACTTTCTCTTGCCCAGAGTTTGGGACTACACAAGTACAATTTGTTTCATGAATTTTTCTCTAACTTTTTTTTTAAGTAATCTTGCTGTGTGGCATAGGCAGTCCTTAGACTTGTGAACTCAAACAAACTCCTCAGCCCCCCAAGTTTAACCCTACAGATGAGCATGGCCATGTGCTAAGCTTATTTTCAATGACATACGCACAAAGACACCATCACCTGACAAAGCTTATACTTGTATGTAAATATAAAACAAACCTCTTAGGGCAACACTGAATACTCGGTAACATTTTCAGATGTACCTTCTTTTGTTGCATTTTCCATGTGCACTGTGTTCAGACATGTACAGGAAGATATAGAGGCCCAAACTGATCATCTTCCTCAGCCATTTCTCCCTCTCATTCACTGAATCAGCATCTCTCCACTCAATCAAAAGCTGGTCCACACAGGTCATCTAGCTGGCTAGCTTGTCCCAGGAATCCATCTCAAGATTATTGGGATCAAGCAGGCCTACATGTGCACTCGACATTTCCACAGGTATTAGGGGTGAGGGTGGGGGGTAGTGGTGTCAGAACTCCTGGCCTCACATTTACACAGCTAGCATTTTAACCAAGAGCTTTACTTGCTGAGCCATCTTCCCAGCCCTGACCGTATACTATTTTTTCTTAATTTTAAAAAAACTTATTCACTTGAATGCATGTTTTGCCTGCTGTGTATGTCTGTGTACATGTGCATCTTGTGCCCACAGGAAGCCAGAAGACAAGTTTTAGATTCTCTGAGACAAGTGTGAGGTGCAAAGTGGGTGCTGGGAACCAAACACATGACCTCTGAGGGGAAAAAAAAAAAAAAACACAAGTGCTCCTAACAGCTGAGCCATCTATCCAACCTCTCTTATCCTATCTTATTGTAATTCATTTTTCAAGAAACCATTATAATTATGTGATCTCGTGTGTGTATGTGTGTGTGTGTCTGTCTGTCTGTCTGTCTGTCTCTCTGTGTGTCTGTGCATAGGTCAGAGAGGAGTCAGTTCTTTCCTTCCGGCCACACAGATTCAAAGTCAGTTCATGAGGTCTGGCAGCAAGTAAGTGCCTTCCTTACCAGCTGAGTCATCTGTCATTGGAGAGAGAGGAAGAGGAGGGTACAGAAACAGATAGAAAGACAGAGTAGGAAACACAACTGAAGTTAGGTAAAGGCAGAAAAATGAACAAGGCAAAAAAAAAATGGAAAACCACAATAAAACCGTAATTTTGTGTGTTGGAATTATAAGGCTGGCTTATGCTTCAAAGTCAGAAATTTTGGGCTGGAGAGATGGCTCAGCAGTAAGGAGCACTGGCTGTTCTTCTGGAGTCCCTGAGTTCGGTTCTCAGCATCCACATGGCAGCTAACAACTGCCTTTAATTCTAAGATCTGACACCCTTGTACAGTTATACAGGCAGGCAAAACACCAATTCACATAAAATAAAAATAAATATTAAATAAAGAAAGTCAGAAATTTCAGACACATACAGAAATATGGACAGGGCCGGGTAAGAGTAATGAAAGAGCTTATTTGTAAGCACAGTAAGCTCACTTGCACTGTAGAGGCAGAAACCTGCAAAACAGGAGTACACTTTCCAAATAACTTCGTGTCATCTTTGCATGTCAAGAAATGAACAGTCACTCCAAAGCATCACATTACATATTCTTGATCTGTCTCAGGCTGGAAATTTCAAAGAGCAGATGTTTTTGATTTAGGCCCTATACAGCCTGTGCTCAGCAGTGTAATTATCATGAGCTAGCATTTATTTCACCCTCACAAGCCTCAGGGGTAAGCAATTGTTTATTGGATCCATTTTACAACTAAGTTTAATGAAGCTTGGAAAGGTTAAGAAATTTGGCCAGAAGGCAGGTTTTGTAACTCATACCTGTAATACCAACATTTTGGAGGCTGCCTTCTAAGTTCCAATCTAGTCTGGGCTATAGAATGAGTGAGACTCTATCTCAAAAATAAATAGAACAAAAGTTGAGTAGGGAAACAAAGATAATAAGTGCAGGGCACAGACACAAACTCCATGTTCTTCATCTTTACTAACAACCGTATACTAGAGGAACCAATTCTTAAGTAAGTTTCCTGAGATGCTATAGCATAAACAGATGTTGGGGGGGGGGGGGTGTCCAACACAACTACATCATTATGTATGAGCTCACATATGTGTGAGGACACAAAACACATGCAAGCATGATACAAGTGGGGAGAGGGTATAAGGCCAGAGTTGACATCAGGTGTCTACCTCAATCAAGCTCTACCATAATTATTGAACTCTGAGCTGGGTGAGCCTGCTTGCTCCAGGAATCCCCTCTCTGCCTCTAAGTGCTGGGAGAAGATGTTGATTTTATAACAATGATGGTCTTCCTATCATGTCTTTGCTACTGTTTCATTATCTAGAAAATGTGGCTCAAACACTTTTACACACAGAAAGCCCTAGGAACACTTGAGCCAGCTTTTACAAAGATGAAAAAAATTTGGCTGGGCACTTGTAAATGTGAAAGACTAAGGCAAGAAGATCTAAAAATTGATACTAGAAAGAAAAAAAAACAATTAAATCTCTTTGATCCTTTACACATAACTATCCCACAAAATGTAGATACATCAAAAGCCACATTTAAATGATGGAGATGCTGTATAACGAAAGGAGTTTCTGCCATTTTCTAAAACTGTAGCATACATGAAAGGAAATGCAAATATATTCAAGAGAGCTCAAAGCAGCCTTTTTCTGAGCTATGGCAGTTTTTTTTTTAAGAATCTTGCAGAGGCATGACTTCCCAGCCTCAATCATAACACATACATACAGCCTTTCTAGGTCAAGGAGCAGTAATTCCTAAGATAAGTCCCTCCAGATCCCTCACTTATACAGAGGCTCAGTTTCAGTATAATACCCATTATCGGTCCTTGTCTGTCTTCCTCACATGACAGCTGGAGAATTCAGGTGGAAGGGCTTTTTAGAACCAGACAGTATAAAACAGAAAGCATTTATTTAGTTGGTGCTGTCTCAAAACGACTCTGGCTATGTAGAAATCTAACTCAAAAAAAAAAAAAAAAAAATCATAAATCCTTATAGTGTTTTTTCTTCTAGAAATCTAACTCCAAAAAAAAAAATCATAAATCCCTTCCTTATAGTGTGTTTTTTCTTATGAGGGCAGCTTTGTCTAAAACAAGAACCAGTTTCATGTCCCATTTAGTCATGAGCAGGAACTTGGAGCACATCTAATTCCTTTTGGGTCTTAACCTGGCTCCACATTTCTTCATATTCCACACGTTGCTATTATAGGAGTAACTGCTAGGAGAGATGGGGGTTTGCCACAAAACGTTTCTAAAATATGTTTAGAGGACATTCTTAATATATTTTGTCTTTTGCCTTAGGAACAATTTTGTTCCTCCTGTCTCCATTGCATGCAGCCAAAAGAATGCTAGTTTGTAGGGGGGAAACAGGTGAGGATTTTGGGGGCATAGCTCAGTGGTATAAACTAAAGCAGCATGTACTAGGCTCTGGTTTCCACTCCCAGAAGTACGCACAAAAAGAGGAAGAAGGAACATACCAAAAAAAAAAAAAAAAAAAAAGCTATTATTGATTCCAGCTGACCTAAAATTACATTGTTCTTTGGCTATAGGATACATACTTCCCTTTCTGAAATGCCATAGGAGTATTATCTTTACAGTTCAGGGAGATAGAATTTCAAAAGGAACTATAACCATTAAGAAATTTTAAACAAGCAGGCTGTAATAACAAAAACCTTTAAGCCTAACTTGGGAGGCCAAGGCCAGCCTGGTCTAAAAAGCCAATTCCAGAACAGATCGAGCTACACAGTAAGACCTTGTCTAAACAAAAATAAAAAAAATGACAACAAAAACAAATTACTAAACAAAGCTCCAAGACAACATTGGTTTGCGACTCCCTAAGTTATGTGTAAAGTACACTCAATTGAGCTGGGAAGTAAATAAATAACCATAACCTTAACTTACTGATGGCTCAGCTTCTGATCCAAGAGTTCTGCTTATACAGGAAGAAATAAATTTCTAATTATCAAGTCTAGAGAGAAATGATTGATATCATCACTTTCAAATATACAGAAATTCAGACTATGAACACAAAGTTTAAAGTTAATAGGCACAACACAGGCCAAGAATGGTGGCAAGAACCAACCAATCTCACCACAATGGGAGCCTGAAATGAGTTGGCAATTGAATGACCCAATCTAGCAACCTTACCTCAGGGGGAAAAAAAAAATGCTACATATAAACCATGATTTAACCTGATTTTCCTGTAAACAACCAATATAATAAAAATCATGATTTAGCCTGATTTTCCTGTACAACAACCAAAAGAAATAAATAAGAATTTTTCTTAAATATACTCT
Organism: Sigmodon hispidus; assembly: GCA_004025045.1. Taxonomy (NCBI): domain Eukaryota; kingdom Metazoa; phylum Chordata; class Mammalia; order Rodentia; family Cricetidae; genus Sigmodon; species Sigmodon hispidus. The sequence goes on along the minus strand of PVIH01001745.1, from coordinate 149,526 downwards.
GGCTTTCCTTCACCAAGAGATAGCACCTACCTAATATGGTTTCCTAGGCAACAATGATTTAAAAGAAATCTACCCAATCGGACACACAGCACTCCATCCAACAGTTATTACCATTATTCTATCCACAAGTAAATCAAAAGAAATTCTAAGTTTCAAACTCTAAGTCTTCACTGCTAAAAAAAAAAAAAAAAAATAACACGGGCTGCCAACACTGCAGTTTAGCAGGAAGCAGCACTGCTTTTAATTAGTAAGATCTTTTCCAAAAATACATCTCATTATATGTTAATACCTACTATAGTAGCAGTCTAGCATGAGGGCTACAAATGCTGCTCAGTGGTAGAGCACTTGCCTTATGATTCAAACAGCCTCTGGATTCCCAGCACTGCAAAAAAAAAAAAATAATACACAAACATGTTTCCATTTGAAAAGCACTTCCTTGAAGGAAATGCTTAAAATTTCCAAGTTCTACATAAAAATCATTTTGAATCCACTATTTCCTCTGTACTTAGCCAACAAGCATGCCTTAAAATTCAGTCTTTTGTCTAACAAGTTTCTTCCCCACAACATATGGGTCCCTTTAATCTGCTCAGAACCCTTCTTGCAAGAACCGAAACGAAAACTCACGAAAGCCCCAAGTGTCAGAAACTGCTCTAAGCCCTAGACACTGCTCACGTTTTAAAAATATCAAAAATAATTCAACAAAAAGATTAAATTAGGGGCTGGAGAGATGGCTCAGTGGTTAAGAGCACCGTCTGCTCTTCCAAAGGACCCGGGTTCGATTCCCAGCACCCACATGGCAGCTAACAACTGTCTGTAGTTCCAGTTCCAGGAAAACACCAAGGCAAATAAATAAATAAAGTTTTTAAAAAAAAAAAAAAAAGATTAAATTAATAAGCCTTGTATAAACCCCACAATTTATTGGAGCCATCAAAATAAAGTAGATAACTTGAATAGTACAAATAAATATGCCCTCATTATTGCTCAAATCTAAAACAAGCCCCAGCCATTTAAAAAATGCTAATTTGGGTTTATTTGCAAGGGAAAAAGGAAGTCCATCTTGGTAATTCCTAAAGAAGTGTACTGCAAAAACTAAAACCAAATCACAGCAAATAAATTCTGGGTCTGAGGAGTCAAAACTTCAAAATGTTTTTGTTGTTTTATTCCTAGACTTCCGGGGGTTTTGTCCTGAGAATTTTTGCCTTTAAGTACGCTGACTCACGAAAATATTCACAGGTCACTGCTCACTCTAACCTAAGGTATTAATTTTATAAAGACTTTACAAATTTAGAAACATTAACTCAAGCCTTCAAAGAAGGCACAGAATAGCGTTCCGTAGCATCCTGGCGTAGGCAGCAGGTCCACAGTCATTCCGCTTTGGAATGGAGTTTTCTCCCTCGGCTCGGAGGATGTGGGAAGAAAGATCCCAGGCTGGATAAGGCAGGGATGGGAGGGAAGCGCAGGGCAGGGGAGGGAGTGCAGCGCCGAGAGGACGGCGGGGGATGGTGGGCTGCGGGGTCTGGGGAGAAGAGGAAGGAACCCTCAAGCATGACAAGGGCAGGGGCAGTCATGCCCAGGAGCCTCTCCCGGGGGCCGGGCAGGCGTCGCGGACGCGGTACCCGCCTGGCCTCACCTGCAGGGTCACCTCGCGGGGGTCCCAGTGCGGCCGCAGGTGCCGCAGCAGGCTCAGGGCGCCGTCCCGGCAGCGCTGCTCCTCCTGGTCCTGCACCGTCACGTCGAGCTTCGGCACCTCGGGCGAGCCGGGCGGGACGTGGATGTAATTGGCCATGGCCCAGGCGACGGCGGACACGACCACGACGACCACGGCGACGGCGACCACGAGCGCGGCGGGCGCCGGCAGGCTGCTGGACCCTTCCGTCCCGGGGCGCCCTCGGCGGAGGGCTGCGGCCGCTCGGACGCACGGGCGGACGGCGGACGGCGACGGGGCGACGGGCCGGAGTGCGCAGTGCAGGGACGCGGAGGATCGGCCGCTCTCGGGAAGATGCCTCAGTGCTCTCGACCGCGGGCAGCCGCGGAGCATGCCGGGACTGGCCTGACGCTGGCGTCACGCCGGGGGCGGAGCCTCGGCTGCGTCAGGCCCCCGGTGAGGTGGCGAACCCCGCGGCACAATGGGCGGGCCGCGGGGCTCTCAGGGACTGGGTCTCGGGGAGCGCACACTGCCAGGGGCTCTGCTACTGTGGGGCAGGCTGGGTTCCTGCATCCGAAGGAGTCCGAATGTTGTCGAGCCTTGCCGGAGCTCTAACGAGCCTTGCCGAACTCAGCCGAGCCCTGCCGGAGTACTGTCGAGCTTTGCCGAGCACTGCCGAACTCTACTGCTGCCTTGTGGAGCTCTACCTAGCCCTGACTGGTGTTAATAGAGCGACACCGTTCCAGATCAGTAGGACTTACTTAGGGCTGAGGTTTTTAGGGGATGCACAGGGTATGTCCTGAAATAACCCTAAATTTAGGCTGTGAGCTTGGCTATAATCCTGCCAAACTGGATAATTGTCTTTTTCCTGAAGCTGTGTACAGGAAACCGACATGCTTGGTTTAGCAACCAAATTCCCTTTGGCAGTACATAAAGATCACAGTATTTGGGACAACTTTAAGTAAAATAAGAGTAAACCGATGATGGTGATGTGATGACGTACACCTGTTATCCTAGTTCTCAGGAGGATCTATACCACGAGTTCGAAGCCAGCCTGGGCTATATAGTGAATTCCAGGTCTGCCAGGGCTACTTAGCCATCAAATAGCAGAAGACAACTGCAACACTCATTTTAAGGGTCAGATACTTGACCTTGCTGAGAATTACTCAAAGCCTGTAAAAACAAGGTAGAGACTGGGAGAGATGGAAAAAAAAAAAAAAAAAAAAGGCTACTGTTGGGGTAAAACGCAGTGGGCTCTGGGACGCAGCAGGGCTACAAGAAACCTTTAGTATCTCTTAGAAACTCAACTTTGCCTGTTAGAGGAATTTCGAAACCGGATGAACCACAAGTATTTGCACTTTCCGCTTTCCTTTTATGACGGAGACAATGGAGTTTCACCTAGGCTTCTGGCTTCCCTGGGGCTGAGAACAAAGTGAACATATTTGTTTGTGAAACGTCAAAATGTTTTATTACCTATTAGCATGCATTTATGTTGTCATTGTTCTGAATGAGCCTACTTACTTTTTTAAGTCACAAAACAAATACATCAGGGATAATGATAAACTTCCTAGACTAAAAAGAGAGGGAAATCCACTTTTGCATTTTTCGCAACATAATTTACTAAACATTTTGTAGACTTAAGTATATTTTTAAAAAATCACTGTGGATGGGGCTGGAGAGATGGCTCAGTGGTTAAGAGCACCGGCTGCTCTTCCAGAGGACCCGGGTTCGATTCCCAGCACCCACATGGCAGCTAACAGCTGTCTGTAGTTCCAGTTCCAGGCAAACACCAAGGCAAATAAATAATAATAAAAATCTAAACATTAATAAATTGGTCTTTTAAAAAAAATCACTGTGGAAAGCCCTGCTTTCAATACACACACACACACACACACAAGAGGGAGAAGTATTACAGGAAACACTAGATTATGCATTCCATTTAGTTGAGGATAAAATAACAACACGTTTTAAGTAACGTGTAAATAGTTCCACGTTTTAAGTAGTATCTCTTGAATGTTTTATTAACCAGGCCACTTTTGAGATCAGCCTGGGCTGGAACTCACAGAGATCTTTCTGCTTCTGCCTTCCCAGCGCTGGGATTAAAGGCATGCACCACCACTGCCTGGCTGCCTGGCTCGGCCTTTTCTTTCTTTAAACTTTATTTATTTATTTGTTTGCCTGGAACTGGAACTACAGACAGTTGTTAGCTGCCATGTGGGTGCTGAGAATGGAACCCGGGTCCTCTGGAAGAGCAGCCGGTGCTCTTAACCGCTGAGCCATTTCTCCAGCCCCAGCCTTTTCTTTCTAATCGGCTTGGTTTTGGCTTTTGGTTTTTTTCCCTCATGATTTCTGCCTAATGGTTCTTGGTTGCATCTGTTCAGTTCATCAAAAAGGTCTTACAGATAATTTGTTCTCAGATGCTGTTCCTACACTTCCATACTACAAAAGTCTGTGGAATGGGTTGGTTTGTATGTTTGAGGCAGTCTCATGATGCAGCCCTAGCTACCAGGGCTGATCTTCAATTTATAGTTATTCTCCTGCCTCTGCCTCTCTGCCTCTGCCTCTGATCATGGAGTCAGTGTGTTTACCTCTTATGGGTTCATCTTTTGTACTAGAAAGCTGGCCCCAAGCAGGAAAAAAGTACACTTATCTTATCTATTGTCACATTTCCACTGCTTAAAATAGTAGCCATGACTTAAATGATGCTAATCAACCTGTAAGCCAAGCTGGTTAGTTCTTGAAACTCTGCCAGCCCGCTGTAAGAACAGCCTCTGCCAAGGGCTGTATTATCATCAGATCGCCTGTAGATTGTAGTGAATGCTTTGGTGGCTAACCCACTTCTCCTTGGGCTGGTCTCAGTAAAACTGTATAGCACCTTAAGAAAGCTGCCAAAGCATGCAGTATTCAGAAGCATCCAGTTCACACTAGTTGCTTCCTGTATGCAGCATGGCACTGGTCTCCCAGGTCTTGGAATCACCACCTCCTCCTCTCTTCCTTGGAATCTCATTCAGTCCCACTTCAAGGACTGATGTTCCAACGGTGTTCACCGTGGAGCTTATTGCGGTTCTGAGGCAAACTTCCTTCTCGTTTTCTGTCTTTCTCCATTGTTGTTACTGTTGATGGTGGTGTCAGGAGCAAACCTCAGTGTGCTTAAGCAAACACTTGAGGAGTTAACCTATAATCCTGGCCCCTTTTATTGCTTTGAACTGTTTCATTACATTATATTTGTTTTGTGAGAGGGAAGAGTGTGCCCATAGCAGAGGACAACTTAAATCTGTCCTCTCCATCTCCTGTGTGGATCCTAGGGATTGAACTCCGTTCATAAAGCCTGGTAGCAAGTATCTTTGTCTGCTGAACCATAATGCTAGCTCTCGTTTCTTGCTCTTACACATGTTAACATATCTTTAAAAATCTGCTTTGTGGGGACTGGAGAGATGGCTCAGCGGTTAAGAGCACCATCTGCTCTTCCAGAGGACCCGGGTTCGATTCCCAGCACCCACATGGCAGCTAACAACTGTCTGTAGTTCCAGTTCCAGGCAAACACCAAGGCAAATAAATAATAAATAAATAAAAGTTAAAAAAAAAAAAAGATTTAAAAATCTGCTTTGTGACACCCACATTGTGTTAAGTCATTACAATTATGCCACATATAAAAGATGAGGAAGAGCATTTGTAGCTTGTTATGTAATGAGCATTCTGTATGAGGGGACAAACTGATGACCAAGTACAAATTCAGAGGCTCGAGGGATAAATATTTTAATTATAATTCGTTCCCAGAGAAACAGCATAAAGCATCTCCTAAAGAAAATATTCTGTGAAATCAAGTTATGTAGGCATGTCTAACAGCTGGATCATCTATCCAATTTAAAACATGTTTAATTGGTTATTACCCAAAGGGTTCTGAATCAACATACCACAGAGGTGCTCAGTGGTCCATGTTAATTGCTGAGCTAGTCTCAATTCTGAGAAGTAGAACCAACCTCCATAGCTATCAAAAGACAGATGGAAGATCTCTGTGAGTTCAAGGCAAAGCCTGTCTACATAGTAAGTTCCAGAACAGCCAGAGATACATAGTGAAGCCCTGTCTTCAAATTAAATAAATAAATACAGATCGGGGAGGGGAGACAAATGGCTAAAGAAAATATGGAGTCATGCACAAGAGAACATAGCAGGGAAAGAGAAGATAAGGGAAGAAAAGGAGAGAGGGTGATGACATTCATGACATCAAAGCAAAGGAGTGACCGAGGAAGGAAGGGATCCGGCCAGAGGGGGCAGAGTAGGGGACACAGGTTGGAGAGTGGGGGAGAGGAACAAACTAGAATACCCCGAAAGAACATGTGTGCATGAAGATTCTGGATGCAATTCTTTATATGCTAGCTCCCCAAATTGAATTTTAAGGAAATAAAAAAGCAAACATGCTTAAAAAACTAGTTTCATATAACTAACAATAAATTAAGGTCTGTCCTTGTAACATAACTGAAAACCCAGGAATTCAAAATGTCTGCAACACCAAACATTCAATGTGAAGCAAATACAAAAGAAAGGAAGAAGCCTTGACTAAACAAGGCTGCACCTGCTGTGCTGAACAGCATGAAGATCGCCCAAGGCAGCCAGCTGCCTACAGTCTGTGCATACCACATTTGAGACAGCCCCTGAGACTGGGAGTGCACAGTTGTAAGAGCTAATAATGCTTCCTTGTAGTTCAGAGTAGGCCCTGCAGGTCCTGTCATGTCTCTTCCTCATATTCCCAGCACCAAAGGGTAAATCCACTTCTCCTATCAGATCAGCCTCCAAGAGCAGAGGTCCTACCGTTTTCCAGTATCCCTTCCATGATTGTAAGCAGTGTCTGCAGATCACAAGTTATAATTGTGGATTGACAGAACAAAGAGGAGTAAACTGTTCCTGATTACATCATATAAATCTGCAGGGGGCTGTACATGCTGATATGAGCCTGCAATTCCAGCACGTGAGAAAAGGCAGCAGGAGGAAGCTTTGATTGCACTGGATCCTGTCTCAAAAAACAAATAATAGTTAATAAGATATATGGGGTAAGCTTTTCTGAGTTTGTTTTTTTAAAAGATGTATTCATTTTTAATTTATGTGTATATATAAGCATTTTGCCCACCTTTGTGTCTGTACATCGAAAGTGTCTGGTGTCTGTGAAGGTCACAAGAGGCCGTGGGACCTGGAACTGAAGTTACAGTTGGTTGTAAGCTGCCTTGTGAGTGCTGAGCCCTCTTTCCAGCCCCTTGCTTTTGTCATTTGTAGTCACATACCTCAGAGATTCTTTTTTTTTTAAAAAAAAAAAAAAAAAAAAAAAAAAAAAAAAAAAAAAAAACACAACTTTATTTATTTATTTATTTGCCTTGGTGTTTTGCCTGGAACTGGAACTACAGACAGTTGTTAGCTGCCACGTGGGTGCTGGGAATCGAACCCGGGTCCTCCGGAAGAGCAGACGGTGCTCGTAACTGCTGAGCCATCTCTCCAGGCCCACCTCAGAGATTCTTGTATAGAAACTGAAGCTGGGACTCTGCACATGCTGCTCCTCACATTATAATCATTTGATGTAGTCAGTAATTAATCACTAACAATGATTAATAGGTTAATATTTAATAAAGGGTTTATAGGGAAAACATTCACAGATACAAGGGATTAAACCACTGTGTGGCTCCTGGAAGGTTGGATGGGTCCACATGCTGAAACTCAGCAGATCAGATGTGGTCCTCCATCCAGGGGTGAACAGGAAGCAGAAGAAAGAGACTGCAAAGGTGCATCCCTCATCTGGAGCTGCCTTCAGACATGACTCAATGCTGCAGCCTCAGTGGTGATAGGTGAATCCCAGCCAGATCCACTCTGGCCAAGAGGCCATGCCTCTAGGTCACTTGCTCCCCATTATAATGTTCTCCTTATGCTAGGATTCCACTCTGCACATGCTAGAACCATGTTGTACTGAAGAGTTATATTGTAGAAGGTTTCCCAGGCCCGTTTGGGCCGGGAGGTTCGGACCTGGCCTGCAGCGGCTTTTGTCCCCCAAAGAAATGGATCAGACACTTATATTAACTTCATACTGTTTGGCCCATGTCTCAAGCACATTACTAACTAGCTCTTTCTTCTTAATTCAACCCATTTTCATTAATCTGTCTGCCACGTGGCTCAGTCTGCGACTCACCTGTATCTCTTACATGATTCTTCTACGGGGTCGGATGGAGACTGACTAACTCCACCATTCTCCTACCTGCCTGTCCTCTGATTCTTTACCCACTTCTACGGTGCTCTACATAGGCCAAACCAGTCCTTTATTTACAGCATACAGAGAACATTTCACCACAGAGTTATACAACAAAAGAAAAAAAAAAACTTAGAAATATCTTGTATTTAGAGTTGGAGAGATGGCTCAGAGGTTAAGACCTCTCTTCCAGAGGTCCTGAGTTCAATTCCCAGAAACCACATGGTGGGTCAAAACCATCTATAATTCAATCTGGTATCCTATTCTGGCATGTATACGTAATAAATAAATAAATCGAACTGAAGAGATGGCTTAGCGGTTAAGAGCACTGACTGTTCTTCCAGAGGACCTGAGTTCAATTCCCAGCATCCACATGGCAGCTAACAATTGTCTGTAATTCCAAGATCTGACACCCTTACACAGTTATACATGCAGGCAAAACACCAATTCACATAAAATAAAAATAAATATTTTTAAAAAGAAATATCTTGTATTCTTTTATCTTTTCCTTTTCTTTCCTTTCTTGTAGCCAGGACATCCCACAGAGAATAGATAAGTGCTCTGCAAGTGAGCTATATCATAGTCCACAGACCATTACCTGAATAATAGAAAAAGGGCCACCTTATCAAATTTAGAAGCCATAAACTGTAAAGCTGGTGCAGAAAAAGACACCATGAGTTTTTAAATGAAAGATTCAGTACACGTATTTCACTAGTAATAGCTGTAATATTTTTGTTGCTCTTCTGTGGATTATGAGTTGGTAGTTGGCTTGAGGCTGAATCTATGTCCCCCGGCTGATCTACTGACCCTCCTGCCTCAGCCTCCTGATGGGACCATAGACATCTTCATATTTGGCTCAATACAGATAATACTTTTAAATCAGAGGAATGAGTGTGTGCTACTCAAGAGTAAAGTTATAAAATTGCTTTTCACAGAATTTAATAAATTGAATAAACTTAGCAGCATTTGCATGACAGTGATAATCTGGTCATGGTGACACAGACCTGTAATCCCAGAATGTGAGGGGTCAGAAGTTTAAAACTGTTCTCGGCAACATGAGTTCAAGGCAGGCTTATGGGAGATCATTTCTCAGGGTTTTTGTTTTTTGTTTTTTTTTTTTAATGTGAAAACCAATAAACAACAAAAATAGTGAATAGTATGAATCAATTTTCATCTTAGTTCTATATACAACAGTAGAAAATATTTGCTTCAAACTTAACAATAAATGTCTCCATGTTTATGTCTACTTGAGTGCTTGCAACATTTTGATATTTTGAAGAAAGGATATTAGAGAAGTTGTGTATGTATGCGCCTGCTACTGAAGGTGAATGCCCACCATCTGCGTGTCCACCAAGATGCAAAGCACATAAGTAGGGCTTCGGTCTCAAGCCCCAGCTACTGCTTTGCTTTTACTCAGAAGTCCCCTCTTGTTGATTGAGGACCTTTGTCATTGTCCTGCTATAGAACTGAGTTAACTTCATCTGCTTATCTCAGGAACCTCATCAGCAAAGCAATGACAAGGTGAAGTTAAGATTCAAACATCTAGATTAAATCTATGATGGCAGTCTACATTTGGATGGTAGGACATGTGCTTGGTTACTATGTGGAAAGATACTGTTTAACATCAAAACTCACAAGCACACATACTCACAACTCAAACACTCACATAAACAGTCACACACGGCCACACACAGAGTCACAAACACACACAGCCACACACATTCACACGCACTTTCACATACAGTCACACATACTCCAACACACAAACACACACACACCAACTCACATACATGAATCACACTCATAAAACACACACTCACACACAATTACACACAGGCACACACATTCTCACATAGTCTCTCTCTCTCACACACACACACACACACAGAGACACGGTCAATTGTCAAATCTTTAGGATAATGACTAGGCTAAATAACAACTTTGGGGTTGGTTTTTTGTTAGATTTTGGTTTTGTAGTTTTATTTTCATTTGGAGACAAAGTCTGACTGGGTGGCCCTGGCTAGCCTGGAATACATTACCTGTCTGCCTTAGTCTTAAGTACTGGCATGAACCACCACACCTAGTTTTCACATTTATTTGGTCTTAGACAAAGTCTCATGGACATTGCTGTTGGTGATGTGTAGTTGGGAATCTCTGTTCCTCCTGCTTCCACTTCCCAAGGATTGGAATTTCAGGAGTGAACCAGCACACAGGGACTATACTGTACTACAGGCTGAACCCAGGGTTTGGTCAGTTTTCAGAAAGGCAGCCTCCAACTGAGCCACATCTCCAGATCTCCAAATGAAATGTAAGAACTTGCTAAGCTTTTGTCTTAATTCAAGTAGCATACAGTGCTTGGCTCTGCAATGTTGTGCTGTTACTACTACGTAGCAACAGTAGTGAAAGACATTTTCATTTGGCTCAAGTGGACCATTGCAGTGTCTGAATCTTTGTTCAGAAAAGGAACTCAGAGGTCACCTGAGTACCAGCTTTTCTCAGATGCAAGTGGGATAGAGACTACAAGCAGAAGAGTAGAGACAATATTGAGAACCTACTTTCTCTGGCCCTTTGTAAGGGATGAAATCCGCTCATGTTTCTCTTCTTTTCTTCCCATTGTGCTCTCAAGCCACCAGTAACATGACCCAAAAGAGCACAAGAGCAAAGAACCAGGAGTGACAAGGAGCCTGGTGGTTTATCATAATGCCTGTGATGTCACCTGAAACCAGAAGCAAGGCAGGGTGGCGGGGAGGAGGGGGTGTCTTTGGTAGATTTGGAAAGTCTGCAGACACATGAAAGAAAACTCTGGAGTTCACTAAAGAGTTAACGGAGAACCTATGGTTGCTGTTTTTAATTAAGATGAGCAGGGTGTAGCCCTATTAATTGTAGACTTGCAGGATGAACTGTCACCATGCCTAGATAACTACCACGTAACAGACTGTCAAGTACTCTGATAGCAACTGCTCAGGAGAGCTTCATATACAGGAAGACAAAGTCCCAGTGGCACAGGGCCTGCTATGCTAATTAATTAAGTTTTGTGATGGTGTTAGGCCATTAGCCACAATGAGGAAACACTGTATTTCTTCTCTTTGGACTTCAGTGAGACGCGGCTCTTTCACTGAGTCAGTGCTCTAACCCCATGTGGCCTGATATCCGGATTAATTAGAAGTCTGACTGCAGATCTCATCCAAATGTAACAGGCCATTGCTGCTGACTCACATCTTCACCTTATTAAAGGACTATCCCAGGGGATGTTTCAAGGATGAGTTATATTAGAAAAAAAAAATATTCTCTGGGATAGTACTCAGAGAGACTGTACATTTCTTGACCCAAAACCATATGTATTAGAAAAGGTGGGCGATGTGTGACATATACACACACAGACAGACAGACGGACAGATAGACACATGTATGGTGTTAGAAGTGAGTTGTCTGATGTGGGACCTGTCTGGGAACTGAACTCAGGTTCTCTGAAAGCGCAGTATGTGCTCCTAATCACTGAGCCATCCATGCGTCCAGCTCTATTTCACTTCCAGCTGTTCTGATTATGGTGGTTTTCTTCTTCCTTCTCACTCTGACCTTAATTTGTTCTTTTTCTAGTTCCTTTTTCTAGTGTAACTTTCTACCCTGAGCGCCGAAAGGAAAGTGCCTGGACATTTGAGCTCCTTTCTCCATTTGATTGACACAGGCACCATGGTCCTGCATCCATCCATCTGCTGTGTCTGAGACAGTTCAGTAGACTGAGTTTCTGCATTTGACTTCTTCCCTGGTTGTTTGTTCCTTAGCATGTTAGTTAATTCCCAAATATTTGCAAATTCTCTAGAGTCCTCCAGGTCCACACTGCTGTGGTGAGGGTCATTACCTGACACAGATTCAGTCCTCTAGAAGTCTTGTTTGCCACTAAACATTAGCTATCTCTTGGAGGATGTTTTGTGTGTACACTGAAGAAAGCAATTCTCCCATTGTTGGAATACTGTGCTGTCCCTTAGGGTTTTTTGTTTATTTGTTTGGCCGAAAACAAAGCCTCTTAAGCCTCTTTCGCTCACCACCCCTTTTTCCATGACAGATTGTGACTCCAGGTTTACTGAACTCACTGAGTAGCCTTGAGTTTCTGAAACTCCAGCTGCCACCTCCCAGGTCCTGGCATCAGGCCCGGTTTCTCTTAAGCACTGTGTAAGTAAACGTGCGTGCTATTGACTACATGTACACCGTGGCTCTGAGCCCCCAGCTGGAACACTCAGTGACGCTCTGAATCACAACTGGAGATCTGCATAAACATAAAGCAGAGCCACATTGTGAGCATTTGCCTGACTGACTCCTACATCAGAGCGGTGCCTACATTGAGTAGAACAAGTAACTCCCTTAACAGGGTCTCTATTCAATACATGCTGTTTTCCCATCAGTAAGAAGAAAATACTGTTTGTACTACCTCCTCATGTTTTAACTTTAAACCATACAGTCAGCAGAATGTAGCTCCTATCTGGAGTTGCAACTGTGTAAGGGGATTGTTTGAACCCAGAACTTCAAGGCCAGCTTGGGCAACATAGTAACTTAGTCACATAAAACCCACATTTTTGATATGCTTATTTACTTACTTAATGCGTGTGCATCTATTAGTTATTTATTTATGTAACAAGGGTGTGTGTGCATGCCAGATTGTGCAGATAGATGACAGAGGACAAACTTCAGGAAGCAGTGCTCACCTCTTACCTTGTGAGTTCTGGAGTCTGAATTCAGGTCACTGGGCTTAGTGTCAGGTCCCTTTATTCTGAGCCATCTCAACAGCTCAAAACTCATCATTTTGACCTTTACAATATAATGTCTGATGCAGACTAGGCAATCCATATTTTTTTTTATAAAGATTTATTTATTTATTATCTATACAGTATACAGAAGAGGATACCAGATCTCATTATAGAGGGTTGTGAGCCACCATGTGGTTGCTGGGAATTGAACTCAGGACCTCTGGAAGAACAGTTAGTGCTCTTAACCTCTGAGCCATCTCTCCAGCCCCATAATTCTCTTTTTATTCGGTGTTCAAATCAACTCCTGGACTTTGTTAAGTACACAGTCTGCACTGAGACACACCCTCAGACCCTAAATTTGTTCTTTTTAATGAATAATGTTATAGGATTATAAACAGGCTGCATGCTACACATTGCAAAATGCTTATTCTAAGTGCACTGAGCAGTTATGCCATTGAGAGTTTGGCTGACGAAGGCATATAATAAAATCTTAATGACTTCCCGGAGACTAGAGAAGGAGTCCATGGTCAACATCATCTGATTCTCCTCCTGCTCATGAAGATCTTGCCGTACTTTGTGGCAAGATCTCTGACCAGGAGGGAAAGAACCCTTTTCCTACTCCTTTGCAGTCCCTGGGGCCACCAGCTAACATCCTGTGGGGGAGGTGCACTCGTGTGGGCCGAGAAGTAGGTCAAAGGAGGCTGAATTTTAAATAACTCACTATGATTGGAAATCCATGGGATTTGTCTAAGATGCCCTTAAAAAGTGGCTTATGCACAGACAAATATATTCATTAAACTCTGTGTAGTGATCTGCTTTTCCTTTGTAATTTGTAGTCCTAAAAACATTTTTAAAAAAATAATAAAGTCCTTCCTTACATTAAACAAACAAACAAAAAAAGTGGCTTGGGGGATTAGGTAAAGCAGAAAGAGCAGAATTTGAGGTAGAAAAAGAGATTTTCTGTTTCTATACTTTTGAACAATGGCTGCTTACGGAACCAGTTATGTGTGCTTTTTTGGCAGAAATAATACTTTTTTTTTTTTAACCATTTACAGGCCTGCTAGCTATGGACTGGTGCTACTTATCATTTAACTCATCTAGCTGCTGGGCCTGAAGCACACAGGCCTGTGGTCCTGGCTGTTTGGGAGGTTGAAGTTGAAGATTGGGTCAAGCCTAATCTGTAGGCTACAGTGAGTTCAAGGCCAGACAGGGTTCTTTAGTGAAGCCTTGCAAAGAGGGCTGCTGGTGCAGCACAATGATCAAGCACTGCCTTAGTGAGTAAGAAGCCCTGAGTTCAATTCTCAGTGTTGTAAAAAATAAGTAAACAAAAATATAAAAATAAGATGTTTGAGTATAGACCCTACCCAAGTGAAACAGTGTTGTACTTAAGAATAATGTTGAACGTGTGTATCTGTTGCATGTTGTTTGTTTTGTTTTTTAACAAGCCTAGCAAGATGCTTGACACATAGTAGGCGTTTTAAGTATCATGGTGATGGACTGGGGGTATAGGTATTCATCAGTAGTAGATGTGGACCTAAAAATGAAGGTGATTATGAATTCAAGATATCCCGTCTTTCTCGAAACAGGAAAGATGAAAGTCAGTGTGAGCGGGCTAGCATCCTAACGGAAGTCAGTGAAGGCACCGGCTGAATGTGCTGGGTGACATAGCACTTTTCATTAAGGTTATGGAATTAACGAATTAATAATCAGCTTCATTGCCCACCAAACTGCCTCCACAAACACAGGTATTGTAACTGAAAAAGTATTAAGACTTCTTTTTAAAGCTCACTGTTTACAGCAAGCTGCGATGCATTTATTGCTGAAGAGTCCACGGAGAGCAGTTGCAAGTCGACCTTTATTTCCCCAGCAGAGTCACGGAGAGTTGGACTGTGGAACATGACCGGAGGCTGGCCATTCTACACGGCTGTTTAACTTCTTCCAGTAACTCATTAACTATTTGTATTCCCAATTTCACGATTGCATGCATGTGTGAGACTCCTGAAATAAGTCGTAGATTTCCAAGTGTGTTTGGAGATGGGAACACTATTGCTTTCTCAGACCAAGAGATGCCACGCTGTTGGTGAGTTATCTGCTATGCAAATGGTACTTCCAGTGTTTGGCTTGGAGCACAAGTCCTGGACTTTAAATTCATGCAAAAGCTTTCAGCTGAGCTTTGTCTTGTGATTCATTTCTCATAACAACTTGGCACTTACTCAAATATGCACATAGAAACATAGTGGCGTGGTGCTGAATTCTAAAAGCCTATTTAAAAAGCAAATGTAACAGTTTTTTTTACCCCCCCCCCCCGTGTGTGTGTGTGTGTGTGTGTGTGTGTGTGTGTGTGTGTGTGTGTGTGTGTTTCAGGCTCCAAAGAACAAAGACATTGGCATTGAGGTGGTGGTTGCCTCAGAGTGATGTTTGTTGACTTGAGTATAGTATCTAATGTATTTAGATACAATTTCTTCAAAGAAATTTGGGATATCTTCATAAGTTCTTTAACACAGAAAACTCAGTTTGAGCTGTGCCTCCTGGCTGAAGCACTTGGGCAGGTGGGGACGTGAGGATCAGGAGAGATCAGGGCCAGTCCAGGATCCAGGAGAGCCTGTCTCAAAAGTAAACACAACAAAATCAAAGGGTGTGTACACTGGGAGGGGTGGATAACTCACTTGGCAACAATCAAAACATTTCAGTCTTATCTATCTTTAGTTCACTAGCATATGAATAAAACACATCCAGCAAAAAGAAAGAGAAACAAAATTACCTTTTAATTTAATAACACTCATTTAAAGAATTACCACGTGTCACTTTGCTGCCCTAGCTGGCCTAACCACGTTGGCCTTGAACTACAGAGCTCTGCCTGCCTCTGTCTCCTGAGCTCTGAGATGAAAGGTGTGCACACCAGCCCTGGTTTTCTTTGGTTTTTTTTCTTTTCTTTCATAACTGTTTCCTAGCTATGGGTGACAGATTTTTTTTTTTTTTTAAAGATCACTTTGCTTCTTTTACTTTTTTATTTGTTTATTTATTTTTATTTTCTGTTCATTGGTGTTTTGCCTGCATGTATATCTCTGTGAGGGAATCAGAAGTCATAGAGCTGCAGTTACAGACTGCCTATGAGCTGCCCTGTGGGTGCTGGGAATTGAACCCATGCCCTCTGGAAGAACAGCCTGTGTTCTTCATCGCTGAGCCATCTCTCCAGCCCTAGCTTCTTTTATTTTTATTTTGTTTGTTTTCAGGACAGGATTTCTTTGCATAGCCCTGGCTGTCCTGGATCTTGCTCTATGAAACAAGCTGGCCTGGAACTCTGAGATATGCTTGCCTCTGCCTCCCAAGTGCTGGGATTAAACCTGTGCCACCATTGTAGGGCCCTCTGCTTTTTTGAAATCCACTTAGTGATTGTAATCTACAGTAAAAGATCAAGTAGCCAGGTATGATGGGTCATACTTGTAACCCCAGCATTTGGGAGTCTGAATCTGGAGAATTACAATGAGCTCCAGGGCAGCCTGGACTACACAGTGAGTTCCGAGACAGCCTGGACGCTGCTTTACAAACAAAACCAAAAAGATTCCAAGAAAAATACTAGTCCTTTTGTTTTGTTTTAGTTTTGGATTTTCAAGACAGGGTTTTTCTGTAGCTTTGGAGCCTGTCCTGGAACTTGCTCTGTAGATCAGGCTGGTCTTGAACTCACAGACATCTGCCTGTCTCTGTCTTCCTAGTTCTGGGATTAAAGACCTGGGCAACCACCACCAGGTGAAAAGTACTAGTTTCTATTTAATTTAGTTCACACCAGACTTCTGAATGACTATCCTTAATTTACAATGTCATATAATTAGACTTAATTATGTTGAGAGAGAGAGAGAGAGAGAGAGAGAGAGAGAGAGAGAGAGAGAGAGAGAGAGGAGACATCCACAAAGCAGGAAGGTAGGCCAGCCAAGCTGGCAGGCAGGCAAGAAGAAAAGAAGGGGAAGAAAATGTTGAGGAAAATGAGATTAGAATAAGACTTGATGTTGTGGATAAGTACAACCAGAAAGTGCATAGCAACTGTATCTGAGTGTTCCACAACATACCAGTTAACCACTGATACACAATTAGCACTAATTTAAAACGCCGGCAAGAACAACTGTTACCCCCCACCCCAACACCATGCTTGTGATACATTGTTCTAAGGGAGAAAACTCTCTCTGGGCAGTGTGAGCAGTGTCAACCAATAGTGTGACTCGGTTCTCGAAGGAGAGAGTTCCAACGTGATGCACATGTATTTTCACTTTTGCATGTCCAGAGGATGCATAATGAGGTCACTTCTGGAAGTAAACAGTTGTCCTGGGAAAGCCCCACAGGTTAGTGAAGCACTCTGGAAAAAGTCACTGTGAACAGACTAACGTCACTGTGGACTCCTTACTCCAGAGCATCCCAGAACAGATTAGATCTTATTTTTCGCATCTCTGAGTTCTCTTCACTCCATGAGACACACTTTTGTGTGTTACTATTGCCAGAAGAGGGCTTTGTTTTTGTTCTTTTTAAAATTTTTCAAAATAAACATGAAACATTTTAACAACAACAACAAAAATAACAAGAGGGAGAGAGGAGACAGCCACAAAGCAGGAAGGCAGGCCAGCCAAGCTGGCAATCAGGCAGGAAGGAAAAGAAGGGGAAAAAATGTTGAGAAAAATAAGATAATTTATTAAAGATCTCTTTCCTAATGGGTAAATGCAATTTAATTTGCCAGTCTCTAGTTCCTCCTGAGAACAGAAAAGTTTATTCAGCGTGTGACCTGGTGAATGTATCAAAAGCTCCCTAGACATTTGTAGAAAGTAAGATGCCCAGTGCTTTTTGTTGTTGTTATTGTTGTTTCATTTTGGTTTGGTTTTTTCAAGACAAGCTTTCTCTGTGTGACAGTCCTGGCTATCCAGAAACTCATTGTATAGGCTGGGCTGGCCTTGAACTCACAGAGATCCATCTGTCTCTGCCTCCTAAGTGCAGGGATTAAAGCCATGCACCACCATCTCAGACCAGTGCTCTGTTTTATTTTATTTTGTTTTTTTGTTTGTTTTTAAACAGAGTTAGACCAGGTAATCCAGGTTGCTCTGAATTTGCCACGTAGACCAGGCGAGCTTCCAACTCCTAATCCTGTTGAGTGCTGAGATTTCTTAGGCTCAGTATTGATTCAAATATAGATAATGAGTCTTTGCGTAGATGTCTAGCAGGAGCTATGAAAAATTTGTTGTATTAGGTTTCTGGCCCAGACTTTCAGACGGGCGTAGATCAAAGGTTTGACCAGCAGTCCAGCAGTCCCACAGAATCACACAGACACTTATATTATTTTCACTCTGATCAACCTAGGGCTAACTCTTTACCCTTAAACTAACCCATCTTTCTTGTTTAGCCATGGGGCTCGATACCTTTTCTCAGAGCAGTATTTCAGCTTCTTTCCTCCGTGTCTGCTGCCTCCTCCTCCTCCTCCTCCTCCTCCTCCCTTATCTCCTTGTCTCCTTTCCTGTCTCGGTCGCATCCCTGTGGTGTCCCTTTCTGGCGTCTGTGTTTATTCTCCTCTGAGATATTCCCAGAGATTTCTTAGTCTAGTAGCCCCACCCACTCTTCCTGTCTGCCTTCTGGGCAATCAGCTTTTTATAAAACCAGTAGGAGGGGCAAATATTTACAAATATTTACAAGGTACTATAATCCCACTATATAATGTCTAATATATTTAATGTATGAATATATATTAAAACCAATTTTTTGACAGTATAAGATATTTAAAAATTTAACTGTTTAGTTATGTATTAGTGAATTCATCACAGAGTCTTATATAAGGAGGTTAGAAATAATATAAATACATTTATAGAAGAACAGTCCATCAAGTATAGTACCTTCATTAAACACAAACTTATTTTAGCTTTAAAAAGATATTTTCAAGAAATGCACATACTTGTAGATAACTTAAATAGTTTCACAGGAGTGGAATTCCAGTCACAAAATTATTTTAAAAAGAAATTTCAAAATTTCAAGGCCTTTGGCTCTAAATCAACTGATAAAAGTTTTTTGTTTGGTTTATTTTTGTTCTTGTTTTTTAAGACAAAATCAATTGGAGCTAGCCTGTCTCAAATACAGTGTGAGTCAGCCTGAGCTATGTGAGTGAGACTCAGTCTCCAAAAACCCTAGCAAACAACAGCAACAACATTGCTATTATTATTTAAAAAAAAAAAAAAAAACTCACTGTGTAGACCAGGCTATCCTTGAATTTACAGAGATTCACCTGCCTCTGTCTCCCTAGTGCTGGGACTAAAACCAGGTACTACCATGCCATACACAATAATACTTTTTTTTGTTTAAAAAGGAGATAAGATCAAGCTGTGTCGGGAATGAATTGTACACTCACAGGTGTGATTATTATCGATCAGCATGGCACATTAGAGAGCCTTGGATTCCTGCCTCTAGGCTAATCCTCTTGCCCCATCCCTCAAGTTGTGTTTACAGGCACCAGCCACCATGCCTCCCTCTAAATTTATTTTTAAAAACTGAGAAATTCAGTCATAACATTTTAGCAGAAGTGGTCGTGGTAACATGTAAAGGACTAGAAGTTCTGAGATGGCTAGACAGGGCAGGATCTGGCTGTCAAGGTGAACAGGTCCTGTTAATTCAGTTAATTCAGAACCCGGCAGCTCTCTGCCCAGTTAACAAGTGTGAGTTACTCTCTGACGGGTCACACCAAGGTCGAGGGAGGGCTGAGATGTAGCCAGTTGTTGGTAGGGTGTCCAAAGGGAAGGAAAAGAGAAGTCAGAACTTGATAGACTCAAAATTCCTCCCATGGTTTTTGATTTTAAGAAATTTCCCATTTCTAAGCATAATTAACCTAACTCCAACCCTGCTGCTTTCTTTGATTAGAAAGAAAGGATTAATTGTGGCACTTTGCACCTCACAAGGTGTTTCCTGAGATACCCTGGGCTGTGTTAACCGTTTATTCAACAGCTCAATTAAAAGTCAGAATTACAAAAATGTGAGATGAAGTCTCAAGAGGTCTTAGATTTTTTTTTTTTTAACTTTATTTACTTATTTATTTGCCTTGGTGTTTGCCTGGAACTGGAACTACAGACAGTTGTTAGCTGCCATGTGGGTGCTGGGAATTGAACCAGGGTCCTCTGGAAGAGCAGACGGTGCTCTTAACCACTGAGCCATCTCTCCAGCCCCTAGATTTTTTTTTTATCCAAAAATATTAATAAAATGAAACCAAAGTGATGAAATAATTCTAAAAATCTGAACAATCCATTATTCTAGTGGCTCTACCTTTGTGAATATCTGAAAATTTTTATGAGAGGAAAATTATTAAATTTATTTTTCTTTTTTTAAAAATGAGTTGCTGCTTTTTAAAAATATTCTTTTCTTTTTAAATTTATTTAGCTTTATTTATGTGCATTGGTATGAAGGTGTCAGATCCCTGGAACAGGAGTTACAGACAGTTGTGAGCTGCCATGTGGGTGCTGGGAATTGAACCCTAGTCCTCTGGGAGAGCAGCCAGTGCTTCTAACCCCTGAACCATTTCTCCAGCCCTGATTTTTCTTTTTAAAAATTAATGTTTAAGCCAGCATACAAAGTAGTGTGTCTCATTATGACATTTACATACATACTTTGCTCTTAATCATTGAACCAAAAAATAAAAGGACATGACTGTTCCTAGGTATGGTGGAGGAGAAGGTTATTGTAGATAAAAGGGAGAGCATAGTCAGTCATTCCAGAGTGGACACGACCCTGAGTCATGTGAGGAGGGGGGAGGGAAGAGGAGGGAGGAGCTGCCTGGACCTACCAAGAGAGAAGCATTCAGAAAGGCTCGATTATATAAGTAAAGGCAGTCGCCCCTGAGCTGGAGAAGTTTAGGGTAGGGAGTGGAGTATGCCAACCATACCCTATAACAGCTGGGTCCTGGGAGAACCTGGCAGCCAGATCCAGTTTAAAAGGTTAAATAGGCACTTTGGCCATTTGTCCCTTCACATCCATCACCCTTCCCACTGCTCTGCCCTGCCCCACTTCTTGTTGGCTTCTCTTCTCCACCCTAAAGCTAGCTACCCTTTAACTTCACTTTCTTTTTTTTTAAAAAAAAAAAAACCAACTCTTTTTTTTTTTTCCCCCCTCTGGAAGAGCAGACGGTGCTCTTAACCGCTGAGCCATCTCTCCAGCCCCTCTTTTTTTTTTTTTTTTTTACTAACAGGTTTTTACCTTTCTTTACCCACCACTTTTTCCTCCCCTAAGATCTCTTTTTACCTCTCATGGTCCTCTTTCTAATTTTATTATACACACACACACACACACACACACACTTGGATTCTGCTCCACAGCCCAGGCTGGCTATATAAAAAGAACTAACTGGATGGAATTCAGATCTTCTCTAATAAGACGAAAACTTTTAGCTCACATTGAATTTGCTGCTGTGCTTATATTAACTTCAAAATTAAATGAAAATAATTTGGAGTGGGTTGAAGTAGACAATGGGTCTGCCCCATGGTCTCAGATTTGCACATCGTAAATCCTAATTTTGTTTGCTACATGCTTTTGTCTCACTAGCTCTATTATTCTCTCAACTCAAGGCGGCTCTCAAGCCTGTGTGTCTGTGTACGTGTCTGCTTGTCTGTCTGTGACTGCATGTGTCTGTCTGATGTGGGATGTTTTCCTTCACGGGCCAGGCCAAAAGCTTCTGACTACAAAAGACGCTCCAAAATGGTTCACGTAATCCACATAAAGCCTGACAAAGCTTTAAAAGGGTCTAGAACACAGAAACAGAGCCAAAAACAGCTTCCTAGTTGTGTGTCTCAAGTGGGCTGTGGTACAGGGTGGTGTGCAGGCCTGAGCTGCAACAAGGTGGCTTCCCAAATTCTCACAGAAGCCTCGGTACAACAGGAGCTGCATATTTAAAGTTTCTGTTTAAAACAGACATAAAAGGGAAGCAGAGTTTTCTCTGGTGGACTCGTTTTGCTGGCAACAAGCGAGGCATACCTCCTTTAAGAGAGGCTTACTGACTCAGCATTAGCAGCAAAAATCTCTAGTCTCTTTTAAGAGACCCTGCTGACAAACGCTTAAATGGTGTTTATGAGCAGTGGGCAGCTGTCTCTACTTGGTGGCAGTGATGACCCTAAAATTTCCCAGATTGGGATGGTAAGTATGGTTCCTGCCAGTATCTCTGCCATGAAGCTAAGCTCTTACAGACCAAGGAGCAAGCCGCGGTAGCTGAGCCTTAATCCTAGCATTTGTTAGCAGATTAACAGGTGTGGTCAGAAAAAGAGTAAATTCAGATGGAAAAAAAAAACCCTCTAATGGTTTACAGTGTGTTTTAAAATATATGTAGGCTTGGGAGAGATAAGAAAAAGAAAAATTTAAAAAGTAATAAAGTGAAGATACATGCCATTTAAAGATGGAAAATACACAGAGAGTCTGGATACTGTATGTCATATTTGAATTGTTTGATTGCTGAGAAAGAAACAAAATCTGCTAAAAGACATTTGATTATAAAAGCTACTGGATTAACCCAACCTGTATATTTTGTAAATGTCTTGACTTCAAAATTTAATTCAAAAAATGTTACTTTGGAGGAGAGATTTTGTTTTTAATTTCCACAGAAAATGAAAGGCTGTGCATTTTGGGTTTCACAGAAATAAGGTTTGACTAAGGAAGACCCTTGGAAATTCTCTGATGGGAACAAATGGTCCAGATGATCCAACATTTCAGAGCACCTCTGTTGCAGTTTCCTCTGAACTCTGCATTCAGAACAGCTTCAAGGAGACTGGCTGAGATGATTCAGCATCACAGAATACTCCAGCAGAACTTGACCATAATCCTGAATTTTCTCAGGATTCCCATAAGGTTGCTAGTGCCCCAATCAGCAGGAAGTAGTCTAGAAAAAATGTGCCCACATTCTCAAAAAATAGATTATGGATGTTTATCTTTTTTTTTTTAAAAAAACTCTATTTATTTGCCTTGGTGTTTTGCCTGGAACTGGAACTACAGACAGTTGTTAGCTGCCATGTGGGTGCTGGGAATCGAACCCGGGTCCTCTGGAAGAGCAGATGGTGCTCTTAACCGCTGAGCCATCTCTCCAGCCCCTGGATGTTTATCTTTTATTAGATGGTTTGGTTATTGGTCATAGTCAATCTCTTTCTAAACAATAAAGTGGGATGTAGATATGATAGGATAAAGATTATTGAATTTACTTTTAAGAAGCAGCTGCTTGGGGCTGGAGAGATGGCTCAGAGGTTAAGAGCACCGTCTGCTCTTCCAGAGGACCCGGGTTTGATTCCCAGCACCCACATGGCAGCTAACAACTGTCTATAGTTCCAGTTCCAGGCAAACACCAAGGCAAATAAATAAAGTTAAAAAAAAAAAAAAAAAAAAAAGAAGCAGCTGCTTGTTTTAAATATTTTATATTGATATGGATTTTGCTTTATTGGTATAAAACTAAGGTTCTGTATATTTCTACTCTTTTTTAAAGTATTATGTTTATCTGATGCCCCGGCCAGCAGAGTCTTCAGCGTGGACCTGAACCTGGGAAGGAAGCAAATGGAAGGCAGGAACACAAACAATGGAAGGACAAGACAAATCTCTCTGTTCAAGTCCTTCTAAGCTTTATTATTACAGCCAATATTTATACAGAATCTCTGCCATGCAGGTAGCTGGGAGGAAAGGGGTAGGATATTCAAAAGAATATGAGAGGAAGTAACAGACAGGGTAGAATTGATATGGAAATCTATCTGTTATCAGTTGAGGGTCTGGGGAAGGTCACCTTGCTGATCTGAGAAGGTCAAAGAGAAAGCCTGAAATCATGGTTTAGCTTAACAATAAGGGTGTGTAGTTTTCTGGTATTTGTTATCTAGAGTATAAACTGCTGGCTATCTGTAGGAGCTAACTTATAAAATATGGCTAAATTAGGCTTTGGCTTCCAACAATGTGACTCATTTAAGATGTAGTGTTTCATTAAGAAAAACAGATTAATAGTCATCTATGAAAATCAAATTCATAGTCATGTTAGGTTTTTTAGATGTACAAAGATATATTTCAATTAGGTAATCTTCAAATACTTCAAAGACTTACAGAATATGGTGTTTAAAATAATTTAAGAACTTAGACTTTTCTGGACAGTGAGACAGGTCTGCTCCTGGCAGCACTAATCTACTTCAAGAGGATGATGGGCATTAAAGACACTCCATGTGGAGTTTACTTTCTTTCTTTCTTTTCTTTAAAAAAGATTTTATTTATTTATTCATTATGTATACAACATTCTGCTTCCATGTATCCCTGCACCACCAGAAGAGAGCACCAAATCTCATTGTAGATGGCTGTGAGCCACCATGTGGTTGCTAGGAATTGAACTCAGGACCTCTGAGAAAACAGCCAGTGCTCTTAACCTCTAAGCCATCTCTCCAGCCCCCAGAGTTTACTTTCTTTGTGGTAAAAGTTAGCCATTGAGCAAAAACTGCTCTTGCCTCAACTGCTGACAGGATGCTGTACAAACTGGACATGCAGAACCCATAGGAAAGTGACCTCTGAACTTCAACAGCACAAACTGAGATGGTCCCTCAGGTTCCTGTTTTGCATAGAAAACTGCCACACATTCTACAGGGTACAGAGAGAAACTACTGATGAACTAGGCCAGAATAGGTAGGGCAGTCCTTCAAATTTCTTTCTTCACTGAAAGGTACCCCGAGACTCTAGGCCTGAAGGCTGAAGATGGATGCTCCAACATTACAAAGGAACTTTGGATGACTGTCCAGGTGGCCAGATGTCTCTGACAATTCTAAAATTTTGGAAGTTGCTTACAATGCACCTCTTGTTTACTCAAATAATATCATATCCTTCTGTTGTTTTTGAAAGAGTTGAAGACTAGATAGTTATAATTATAGTTTTCCTTAGTCATGATAAGAGGCAAATTAAATATGAAACTTTAGCATCACAAAAATAGAATAAATGGTAGAACATTTTAATTTTGCTAGATACAAATAGGATATTGTAACTATAATTCTTGTGTTGCACAAATTCTGGTTGTATTAAATGAAACTCGGAGTTAGATATCAGGAAAAGCTGGAATCAAAGAGAAAAAACAGACCACAGTCAAATCTCACCCAGATAACTCCCAGCTTCCTCAGCCTTGTTCCTTGTTGCTTCTACAGAATGAATCTGTCTTTCTATGCCTGCCTTAAATATCTTCTTTGCCCAGATGTTTCACATCCAGGTTAAGATTAAAGTTTGGCGTGAGCTACTACTCTTTGGTAGTTAGCCTTAAACTCACAGAAACATAGAAAAATCTCTGTTGCTGAAGTTAATGAGATTAAAAGCATGAGTTACCATTCTCTGACCCTCCTGGATTGACTGTGGGTGGATCTGTTCTCTGATATTCCAAACTAGTTTTATTAAATATAAAACATATCACCACATTCTTGCTTGATAACTGTTTTGCCCAAAGCTCAACTTCCAGGCAGAAATGTCTGGAATGCAACAGCAAGGGTTAGGGTTAGGGTTAGGGTTAGGGCAATATAAGCCAGGCAGGGGGCTTGCTCCATGCACCTGACTCAAGGTCCAAAAGGAAGAGCTGCTCACCCTAAATTACACATATTTTTTAAAGGAAAAACTGGACTGGAGAGATGGCTCAGTAGTTAAGAGTTAAGACTGTTCTTCCAGAGGACCTGAGTTCAATTCCCAGCATCCTCATGGCAGCTAACAACTGTCTGTAATTCCAAGATCTGACACCCTTACACAATTATACATGCAGACAAAACACCAATTCACATAAAATAAAAAAATAAACATAAAAAAAGCAAAAGCTGCAAGGCAGGGTTACTTGGTTTCCAGGGTGCAAGCGTGTTGCTGATTGTCTTGTGCTTAGGGACTTTTTATACCTTAACATTCTTTCACCCCACCTGGGTGGGGTGGCCGTTTTACTGCCTTGGGGTCGGATCATCTAGGTGTCCTTAGAAGTGCTTAGCTTGTTTTTTATTGGAACTGGGTAAGCCCCTGTCAGGAATGTGAAACTGAACTTTATTTTATTTTTATAATATAAAATGCCTACTAGAGTACAAAATGGGATTTATTGAGCTAAGCTTATTTTCTTCAATAAACTATTTTGTTGTATGTAATTTTACTGTGTTAAAATTGAAGCCTTTTCTTTTATTAGTGTTAAAATTGAAGCCTTTCTTTTTAATTAGACATCAAAGGGGAAGAGATGTGAGATGTCTTTCTACACATTGTAAATATGCTTTATTACCATTGGCTAATAAAGAAGCTGTTTTGGCCTATGGCAAGGCAGTTTAAAGGTAAGAAGGCAATCCAAGCAGAGATAAAGATGAAAAGAGCAGAGTCAGAGAAAGAAGCTAGAAGACACAGAGGAAGAGAGATGAGGATGCTGCTCTGAGGGAAGATACAAAGCCATGTATAAACATAAATAGAACCATGGGTTAGTTTAAGGGTAAGAATTAGCAAGTAGGGGCTGGAGAGATGGCTCAGCGGTTAAGAGCACTGACTGCTCTTCCAGAGGACCAGGGTTCGATTCCCAGAATCCACATGGCAGCTCACAACTGTCTATAGTTCTAGTTCCCAGTTCCAGGCAAACACCAAGGCAAAATAAATATAAACAAATAAAGTGTATTTAAAAAAAAAAAAAAAAAAAAAAGACTTAGCAAGTAATGAGCCTGAGCCATAGGCCAAACAGTTTGTAATTAATACAAGCCTCTGTGTGTTTATTTGGGACTAAGTAGCTGTGGGATTGTGGGTCCAGACCTTGGGGCTTGGATGGGTCAGAAACTTCTGACTACATCTGTTCGTCTGTGTGCCCATGTATCTCTGTCTGTCTGTCTCACACTTGAAATCTCACTCCACAGTGTTGTGTTTCTGCCTCTGAGCACCCATATTATCAGCCACTTGTGTACACACTTCCCTCTGTTGTTACATTTAAAATACACAAAATGAAAACAGACCTGCCAGAGAACACTGACTCCATTTCCATTCTGTCTAGACTGTTGGAAGGGGTTAACACCATGGTTTACAGTAGTTGAACATTAGACTGAAAGTATGGTGAGACACACATGCTCATTCCTTGGTTTTCTTAGGCTCTTTTGAGCTTAGCAACAGTCATGGACAATTGACTGTGAACTTTGGGCTGTTACTGTTCTACCAGGCAGCCATGGGAAAGCAGCCTCTGAAGAGACATCCTTTGATATGCCAATGAACTGCAATTATGTCTGTATCAGGTGCCCTTAGGTATACTAATGAACTCTACAATCACATGTCAACCTCAGGGGGTGCATTTGTGAGTAACCAAGGCTTCATGGTGTCTGCAGGAGTCACAATCAGCTTTAGTCACATGAGGCAAACATCTCTTATGTTTATTTTTATCTTGAAGTATGAGCATGTGTGTATTCAGGTGCCTGTAGGGGTCAGAGGTATCAGATCACCCTGGAGTTGGCGGTACAGGCAGTTGTGAGCCTCCCCATGTGGTGGCTGGAAATCAAACTCAGGTCCTCTGCAAGAGCAGTGAGCACTCTTCACCACCGAGACATCTTCCTGCTCCCTCTCTAACATTTTAAACATGAAGCAGACAGGGACATGAAAGATTACCAGGAACCACATAAAATTCAGCAGGCACACGTTAGCCGCCTTCCAGAGACTAACTTCTTTCCCTTTTGCTATGAAATGAAGCACTTGCGTTCTTAGCCTCTCCCCACTTAATCCCCCCCTTCCCAAGGAAAACCATGACCCTAAACCTGGAGTGTATATGCCTTTTATAAACATGTTACCTATTTTTTGATATACACAATAGCATTATATAATGTTATTCTGAAATTTTATAAATGTGAACAAGTAATATGTTATATTAGTATTCTGCAAACCACTTTTTAAATTTAAAATTCCATTAAAAAATTAAATGAACTCACAATTTTTAATTAATTCATTTGTTTTATGCATTTGGCTATTAACTTTTGACAGGAGGTTTTGCTGTGTAGTCCTGGTTATGTAGCTCAGGTTGACCTATAATAACTTATAGCTTCTTCTGCCTCAGCCAACTGAGTGGGGATCCCAGAACACGCCTCCCATGCTTGGCTTCCTTCTACACTTATTCATTGAAATTATACAGTAAAACAAAACATTCTCTTCTCCATTTATGATACGATGAGACAGTTTGTTCCTGTCCCTGGTTCTGGGCAGAAAAATAAAACCATAAGCATTTGGGAGTCTTAAAAGTGTCTCTTATTCTTAATGAGGCTACTCTTGGCCAAGTTCTTAGTCTCAGAATGAGGCATGGTTGCCAGAAAGCCCAGGCCTTAATCAGAAATTTGAAATGTCCAGTGCAATCCTCAGCCTCCTAGAAGGAAACAAGGGATGGAATCTGAGTTACTCACCAATAGCCATGACCATTCCCACACAATGAAACTTGCATAAAAATCTACAAAGACAGGCTATGAAGTTGACTCAGTAGATAATGTGAGTTTAACTCCTAAAACTCACCATACAAGGAGGGAATCAACTCCATAAGTAGTCATCTGACCTCCACTAAGGGTACTCGTATACTGCACACACATCATACATACAATAATAAATAAAATTTAAAAAATAAGTTTTCAAAAATCTGGGTGTCAGGACACACAAAGGTTATCCTCAAGGGCAACTAACAAGATCTGAGAGAGCCAAAGTTACATTTTAAATTTTAATTATTGTTCCTAAAAGATTCATGAAACAAAAATGACTCTAACCTGTAAGACCCTTGCCTAAGGACAGGCATATCCTGAGGTGTTAGAGGCTGTTGTTTATGGGAGATAACAAGCCACACATTTTTATTCCCTTAACAAGTTTATTTGACTCAGACTATACCAGATGCTTGATCACATGTGGGTGGAAAGTTCACAGGCAGGAAATACATCTGTATATATACTTGCCCTGATTGGACCTGATGGGATATGTGATAAATTATGGGTTTTGCTTTTTTAAGTCCCTGCAAGGTGGATTTCTTTTAGAAATCCAGAGATATAGTTGGCCAGAATCCATTCACTTGGCCTGTATTTAAGGCTTGCTTCAAATTTGGCTTCAAATTGTAGTGGTGGTTTTATTTTCTATCAGTGGGATTGACACTTTCTGGAAGCCCCAGCAAGATTCAGACCACCCACCCGAATTGTAAAGTGTTAGCTGCACTTTGTAACTGTAGGATTAAGGGGCTGCTTCAGTGGGAATGGCATGCTTTTAAGATATTCCAAGACTCCAAGTCTGCCTTCAGTTGAAGGATTATCAGGGTAAACTGGGGTGCTGAAAAAGGAAGCAAGCATCTAGGGGAAATTCCTGGTGAATCATAGTCCACTCTGTTCTGTGGGAGCTCCATCTAAAGATGTGGAGGAGGTTTGATAATACACCAATAGTTTCACATCTGGGGTAAATTGTGAGACATCGCCTGCCTGCCTGGTTCTGGTTGGTTAGAATGTTTTATGTGTCTGTTTTGTGTATGTGGATGGGTCTGTGTTTTCTGGTGTGTCCATACGTTTTCTTGCAAACATGGAGCTGAGACAGAAATGAGTCCGGTTTAGAAGAATGTATCAATTTATGTAAGCCACATCATGCTTTTTTCTTTTTCATTTATTAAAGATTTATTTATTATGTATACAGTATACAGAAGGGCACCAGATGTCATTATAGATGGTTGTGAGCCATCATGTGGTTGCTGGGAATTGAACTCAGATCCTCTGGAAGAGCAGTCAGTGCTCCTAACCTCTGAGCCATCTCTCCAGCCCCTCATGCTTTTTTCTAACTGCTCTTCTTTGCATGTGTGAGCTTTCTGTGTTTCTTGGTTGTATTTTTGCTGTCACTGCTGCTGCTCGCCACCACCACTGTCATAGCTTATTTTATGGGCAGACGTCTTTGTTAGAGTTTTCTATTGCTATGAAGAGACACCATATCACAGAAACTCTTATAAAGAAAACATTTAATTGAGGCTTGCTAACAGTTTCTGAGGATTAGTCTGTTATCTTCATGACAGGGAGCATGGCAGCATGCAGGCAGTGTGATGGAGAGGTAGCTGAGGTATCTTACAGGCAACAGGAAGTTGACTGAAAGTCACTCTGAGGGGTGCTTGAGCAGGGGATACCTCAAAGCCAGCCCTCATCGTGACACATTTCCTCTAACAAGGCCACCCTTTCTAATAGTGTCCCTTTCTTTGGGAGCTATCTTCTTTCTATCCATTACATTCTATTCCCTGGCCCCCAAAGGCTTATAGCCATATCAAATGTAAAAAACACATTCAGACAACTTCACAAGTCCCCATTGTGTATAACAGTCTCAAACTTGTTTTAAAGTTTAAAGGCCAAAGTCTCTTCTGAGACATGTGACAATCTCTTAACTGTAATCTCCCTGTAAAAATCAAAATAAACAAGCAGATCACATACTTTCAGCAAGAGACAAACATTACCATGCCAAAATGCAGAAAAGGGAGCATAGGAAGAAAATATTGAACAAAAGCAAGACTGAAAACCAGATGAGCAAACTCAAAACTATACAGTTCCATGTCTGATGTTAAATGCTCTTCCGTTTTCCAAATATGTTTAGATTGGTTGACTGTAACACATCTCTTTCTATTGGGCTCCACTCCATTAGAAGCTTTTCTCAGCAGGAATCCATGACTCTGGCATCTCTAATATCTTGGGGTCTTCAAGGCAATCTAGGCTTTCACTTCACAGCTTCACATAATGGCCTCTGTTGTATTTTAAAAATGGTGCTCGTCAGGGTCATGGCAGGTGGGAGCTGTAGAGGAAGATAAACCATGCAGACTGCACTTAGGTAGAGTTTTATTGGGGGAAGAGAAAGAAGGGAGCTGAGGAGAGAAGAGACAGGAGAGGAGGAAGAGAGGAGGTACTAAGGGACCTCATAGAAATACAGAGAGAAAAAAAGGTAGGCAGACGCTGCCTTCTATGTGAGATCATAGCACACACACAGGGAGATCATACATATAAGGGTTGAATGAAGTTGTCAGGCCTGAGCAGGCCAAGGTACTACCTGAATACAGGCAAGCCCATGGGTGCAGGTCAGTCTTCTCCCATATGTCCCTCTACTGTGGGGAAAAATCTCCCACCTTAAAGGCCTGGCAGCTGAAGATTGATGCTGTTTGGATACTTCTGCCTCCAGCTAGGTGGAAACCTGGGTATGGCTAAGTAGGTATGGACTGGTCTCTGTTGTTTTTAGTAGATTCAGAAGCTGCTCATTCTGCACTTAAGTATAATTTATCCTTCTCAGATCTCTGAAAGTATTGATGGCTGGGCTAGTTATAACTTTGTCAGCTTGGTAGAATCAGACAATCACATCCTTCTGCAAGGTGATAGACAGTTTTCAAGCTCATTTTATAAAGCCTGATTGGAAATACTAATATAACTAAAATTCTTATGTCTTTTTGCAATTTGTATGATCTTAAGAGAATCATAGAATTTGGATCCACTTCACAGAGGGCAAAAAGATTCCAGATAAGTACAGCCTAAGTTTTACCCACCTGTTTGTTCCTAAGGATGATACTTTTCTCTTCTACTTTAGAGACTCCTGCCCTTCCCAAATTACTAAGACTGGGCCCAAGATTTAAATTCTAACCTTTTGTTCTCAGTTTTAACATATCTCAACAGATTTCCACTTGACTAGGAGCTGTGGACTTGTTGGAAGCCTGTGAACCAGTTCTACTGATGCGAGCTGTTTCCTGTCTCTCGGCTACTGGATCAGACAGCTGTGTGCTCCTGACAGAAGCCCTGGAGCCCAGTTCCTTTACTAGCTTTTCAACCTCTTGGAGCCCTAACAACAATGCCCCAATGTCAGCTTGAAGCAGTAATAAAGAGAATCTACTATGCCCCATTACCCCCAAACCCATAACAGGTTAAAATGCTAAGTTAAAAGGAAACCTGGCATAGGAGACAAATCTTTTTGTAGAGGCCAAAGGTCCCTACAGCCTAGAGCTGGCTTGGCAAGTCAGGTCCCAGCTGCTCTTTTGAGACTTTGTAGATTAGTTTGGGCCTGCAGGGGTGGGGCACAAGACCATCTTCTAGATAGACTACTGCCATGAGCATATTGCCAGAGTCTCATGATTGAGACAGTACCCAAAAAGAAAATAGGGGAATGAAGGACCCTGGTTTCTAGTGCCTCACCCAGGCATTCAGTTCAGGTATTCAGCAGAGCACCCCTTATGAGAACAAGGAACTAAAAGTCTAAAAGTCTGTCCCAGGAACCAGAGGGACCCAGCCTGGATAGCCGTAATCAACTCAGATAGGACATAATAGTCGAACCTGTGATTAAAATACCAGAAGTTCCAAGCAGAATAGCTGTGACCAACACCTGGTTTTAAAAGCCCCCTAACCAGCTGGTCTTAAGGCAACCTCATGACTATTGTGAGCAACCTTACGATTATAGTATGACCTTTAAAATGACCAATCATGTGTTGCTCCAGTTGCTATGGTGATTTTATGGTCTTATCCTTTAAAAGAGACATGAGATTGTTAATCCCTGTTCCTCCCTTGCTCTGGATGCAGGAAGGTAGCCCGCCTGTACAGAGGAAATAAATCCTCTTGCTTTTTGCATCAACTGGCCTGGAGTCTGGGTTCTTGGGGCCCCCCTTCCCAAGGGTAGTGCCCTGAGTCTGGGATCTATCACCACCACAATCAGGCCTATCACAAAAATACCCCAGTCCCTGGAACCAATGTCTGTCCTAGGTAGGGTTTTCTATTGCTGTAGAGAAATGACCACAGCAACTTGTATAAAGAAACATTTAGTTGGGGTGGCTCACTTACAGTTTCAGAGGTTCAGTCCATTATCATGATGAGGAACATGGCAGCATGAGGGCAGATGTACAGAAGTAGCTGAGAGTCTTAGATCTTTCAGGCAACAGGAAGTTGAGTGAAAGTTACTCTGAGGGAAATTTGAGCAAAGGAGACCTCAAAACCCATCCCCACAGTGACACACTTCCTCCAACAAGGCCACACCTACTAATAGTGCCACTCCATTTGGGGGCCATTTCCTTTCAAACCATCAGCCCAAGGCTCGGAATTTATCACTGAGCTCTCCAGTCACTGGATTCAGAGTAACAGGAATTTAGATGTCTTTTGGGTGTGGCTAATATTAAAGTTGTTTTATGCTGTTCTGCTTCATTGGATAGCTGGCTTCAGAGTCGGGTTATAGCTCTTCCGTATTCTCTGAGTAGAAAATTCATGGACACTGCTAATACTATTTTGGAACATGGTCCATAAATAAAGTTGGGTGAGAAGATTTCTCAGAGCTTGTGAGAAAATTCCAAGTAAACAAGACAAGAATCTTGTCACCTCTGTCTACCATAGCAAAGGTTTTTTCTTGCAATGTGCTTTCAAGCCCTTGCGGGTATAATAGTTGAAATAGGTTTCCTTCATTTATCCCCCATTTTATCCATTAGTAGCCATAATGATGTTCCCAAGCACAAGTTGTCCTTATGACTGCATACAAGCAAAACTCATGTGACCTTGCCCTTGTGACTGTATACAACTTGAACTCAAGTGAACTTTTCTCATATGACTTTACCTTACATTCAGAATATCTTCAGAATATAAATTATCTGATACTTTGAATGAAGTTGACTATTGCAGGAGACTTTAGTCCATTTCATTTTTAGGCTCTACCCTCAGCCGTTCACACCGCCAGATAAAAGTGGTAACAATACTAAACTTAGGTTTGTTATAAAAATTGGAACTAAAGAAATATTTTATTTTAGCTAGAGGTTTCTTTTAATTAATATTTTTTGACAAAGTCTTACCATGTAGCCTTTACTAGTCTGGAACGCACTATGTAGACAAGGGTGGTCCCAAACTTACAAAGGTTCACTTGTCTAAACCTACTAAGTGCTAGGATTAAAGATGTGAACCTCCATGCTCCACTTACTTTATTTTCATTATTTTAAATTCTGTGTGTATGTGTGTGTGTGTGTATGTGTGTGTGTGTGTGTGTGTGTGTGTGTGTGTGTGTGTGTGTGTGTGTGTGAGAGAGAGAGAGAGAGAGAGAGAGAGAGAGAGAGAGAGAGCACACATGTGCAGCGCAGGGCTTACAGGGGCCGGAAGAGTGTGGGGTCCTTCAGAGCTGTAGTTAAAGCTTGCTGTGAACACACAACTCCTTCACCTCTGTGAACACCAGGTCCTCTGCAAGAGCAGTGTGTGTCCTTAGCCAGTGAGCCATTTCTCCACACCTGGAACATAGTGTGTTCCAGACTAGTAAAGGCTACATGGTAAGACTTTGTCAAAAAAATATTAATTAAAAGAAACCTCTAGCTAGAATATTAGAAAGTATTCTAAAATGAGGATGTAAAATTTTTTCCGCCAAGGTCATGAACTTGAGATTAAGGACCTCTGTCCCTGAGTGTGTCTTTAGGATGAAGCTGAGTCACAGGCTATTTGAAATTCAGCTCACAGTGCAAGAGAAGCACAGAGTTCACACTCTGAACTTCAAATCTGTCCTGGAGCACCATATATGACTCTTGTACACAAAGACTCTGACCCCAGCCCTCAGGGCCAATGATAAATAGCTGCATCTTGCTGTGACAGAAACCAAGTTTTTGGTTTTTTTTTTTTAAAGTTTTATTTATTTATTTGCCTTGGTGCTTGCCTGGAACTGGAGCTACAGACAGTTGTTAGCTGCCATGTGGGCGCTGGGAAACGAACCCGGGGTCCTCTGGAAGAGCAGATGGTGCTCTTAACCGCTGAGCCATCTCTCCAGCCCAGAACCAAGTTTTTAAACATCATAATATACTGTATGATCAGAACCAGAATGTTGGTGAGCAACTAGGAACCTTATAAAACAGATACATGAGAAGATTGGTTGCAGTGAGGGTTTTGTTATGTTGTTTGAAACAAAGTTCAAATGTGGCTATGTAGGCCAGGCTGGTCTTGAACTGGTAATCTTGGCTCAGTAGCCAGAGTGTTGAGGTCATAGCCACACTGGGCTAGACTGTTTCTTTGCTATGCAAACTTCGTTTATGGGCTGTGTCAACATATCTGGACTTCTGATTTTCCTTGCTCCTCCTACTGCGATCTTGAACCCCACACAGTGACCTCCATCTCTCCCACTTCCCATGATCAATATGCTGACAAGAACAAGTCCTAGTCAGCAGAAATGAAAATGGGGGGCTGGAGAGATGGCTCAGCGGTTAAGAGCACCATCTGCTCTTCCAGAGGACCCAGTTTCAATTCCCAGCACCCACATGGCAGCTAACAACTGTCTGTAGTTCCAGTTCCAGGCAAATATCAAGGCAAATAAATAAATAAAGTTAAAAAAAAAGAGAGAAATGAAAATGGTTGAGTTAGGAGAGAAATACAGGGTGGGGGAGCGCACTAGAACTCAGAAAGGAGTGCTGCTCGGCCTTGTGTAATGAGGCCAGATCTAACAGTGACAGTTTGTCATACTTGTGAATGTGGGTTCCAGAACACAAATGAAGTTCTCACTCACCTACCCAAGCACATCTTTAGCATTTAACACTTGAAAATGAGACCAAATATTATTCAAAGCCCTCTTTAAAGCACAAAGACAATCCAGGGGGAGAAAGAAATCATTTTTTTGTCTCTCTCCGCTCTTCCTTCCTTCCCTCCTTCCTTTTAATACTGTTGGCACACAGGAACAGAAGCTGAAGGAAAGGCTCACACCGACCAGTAGCCTAGGGCATATATAGAACAATAGTGAAAGGAAGAAACCGCATCCAAGCTGTATTGTAAACAAGGACATCGCTGGCCTGGCGCTGCCATCACCTACAGCACCACACTCCAGCTTGTCCAGCCTTTCACAGTGTACTCACACTGGGGGCCCTTCAGAGCTTCCAGACCTTCAGCCTCAGAGTGAGGGAACACCATTAGAACTTTTGTTCTGAGGCTTTCAGCTTTGGTGGTTGAGGCACTATTAGATTCTTTGGCTGTGCAACCTACAGATGGCCATTATGGGGGCTGTCCAGCCTCCAATAAGCCACTGCAAGAACATACATATTCTCTCTCTCTCTTTCCCCCACCCCAGGTGTGTGTGTGTGTACATGTGTGGTGTTTCTTATTTTCTTTTTTATATCTATTTATTTATTATATATACAGTGTACAGAAGAGGGTACCAGAACTCATTATAGTTGGTTGTGAGCCATCATGTGGTTGTTGGGAATTGAACTCAAGACCTCTGGAAGAACAGTCAGTGCTCTTAACCTCTGAGCCATCTCTCCAGCCCCTTCTTATTTTCTAAAACCCCCAACTAATTCCTAAGTTTTTATTAACCATCCACGTTAGGGTTAACTTGTATTCTCCTCTCATTCACAAACGTTGAAGTCTTAGTTTCTGGTACCCCACATGCTGGCCCTTCTTTGGGAAGAATCCTTGTAGGTTTTGTTGGTTAGGATGAAATGTTGCAGCAGTAAGGTCACTCCTCATCTACTTTCCCTTGTGTCTTTATGAGGTAAGAGGAAATCTGGACACAGATGTACACATAAAGAGAATATCATTTGAAGATGAAGGTTTGGGCAATGGTTCTATAAGCTAAAGAATGCCAACTACTGCCATCCTCCCAAAACCAAGAAGAGGGATGGGCAAATAGATTGTCTGTCACACACTTCAGAAGAAACCAAGACCATCAAGACCTTGAGCTTCTCGCCTTCAGTGCTGGAGGTTTCTGCCGTTTAAGCTGTCCATTTTGTTACTGGACACCAACACTGGACATTTCCATTTATTTAAAAAATTTACTACCAAAGAAAGTACAAGTAGTTATATGTTTGAGTTATGTGAGTCACAAAACTACTATGGGAGAGCTCTCAGATGTCTTAGTGCATGCTGCAACAGGATGGTGGAGCCTGTGCTGCCTCACATGCTCATGCTCTCCAGGGACTAGATCAATATTTGCCTCTTGCAAATGGACCAGGCTCACAGGTCATGACACAAGCTGGCAAGAGCAGGACAGGCAGAAGTAACCATGGAGATGTTCGGTACTTTCACTGGTGAGACAAAACAGTCTTCCACACAAGCTTCCTGCATATAGCTTCCACACTTGCAAGACTGCCAAGCCTTCCTGACATGAAGTCGGGCACACTGTCTGCCAGCTCTGGGTGCTTGAGTATGTGGTCATTCTTGGCTAGCATCATTTCCTCTGTTAAAAGGAGATCATAGATGGTCACTCTCTTCCCCTTGGTCATCCATGGTGGTGTTGGTTCAGAGGCTGGGTACCAGTTGCTCTTATTCATTCCCCTGGGGATCCTACCAGCATCATTCTAGAGCTTTCTTCAATGTCTGACTCTTTGTCGTCTTCTCTCTCCTTATGTCACATTTTACTTTTTCTTCTTTTGAACCTGCACCAAATCTGACCATTCTACTATCAATAACACTTTCTTAATATCAATTTTGATCTTTACCAGTTTTGATATACAGACTTATTTATTTTTTTCTTGAGACTGTGTTTTCTTGGCTGTCCCAGAAGTCACTCTGTAGACCAGGCTGGCCTTGAGCTCAGAGGCATGTACCACCACTGCCAGGCTAAATTTTAAATTTATTAATTTTCATTGGTTTCCTTACACATCTGTGTAAAAGGGTTTGGTCCTCTAGAACTGGAGTCACAGGAAGTTTTGAGCTGCTACGCAGATGTTGAGAATTGCATCTGGGTCCTTTGGAAGAACAGCCAACACTCTTAGCCACTGAGCCATTTCTCCAGCTCTGTATAGACTTTAATTTTGATGTCAGGTCTTTAAACTTACCTCCATCTTTACTTTATTTGGTGCCTTGGGGTTCTTGTTTCACAAATATCATGCTTCTTCCTGGGGAAAATAATTTGAATGAATGTTTTTTGAGATCAAGTCTTACCATGTAGACCAGGCCAGCTTCAGTTTAGGAGTATTCTGCATAGGCATCCTAAGTGCTTGGGTTATAGGCACAAACTACCTTATCTGGCTTATGATTTTATTTTTAACAAATATAAAAGCTAGGGGTTAGAAATTTATTCAGGCTTTCTTTTTTTCTTTTTCTTTTTTTTTTTTTTTTAAAAAAAAAACCTTTATTTATTTATTTATTTATTTATTTGCCTTGGTGTTTGCCTAGAACTGGAACTACAGACAGTTGCTAGCTGCCATGTGGGTGCTGGGAACCAAACCCGGGTCCTCTGGAAGAGCAGACGGTGCTCTTAACCACTGAGCCATCTCTCCAGCCCCTTATTCAGGCTTTCTTAAGAAATGTAAAACTCTTAGCTTTTCCACAGCATCTACAAACAAAACAAATAAATAGACAAAAATTAAGAGAACAAATATAAAGTTGCCCAAGATTTTTTATGTATATGGGTGTTTTGCGCGCGCGCGCGCACACACACACACACACACACACACACACACATATATGGGCAACACCACAGAGGCCAGAAGAAGGAGTTACAGATGGCTGTGAGCCTCCATGTGGTACTGGGAACTCATCCTAGGTCCTTTGCAAGAGTATCCAAGTGTTCTTATTGCTGCCATCCCTCTAAATCCCAAACAGATTTTTAAAAATTGAGGTAAAATATATGACATAAGATTGAGCACTTTAATTTATTATTATTGTTGCGTGTATGTACATGATGTGACCGCATGTGGACCATCATGAGGTGATCAGAGGACTGCTCTGTGAAGTCATTTCTCTCCCACCATTTTAACATGGGTTTTGACATCTTTTAAGTGCAACATCCACTGCCAGACCTAGTTTGAAATCTTCCAAGCAGGTTTTAAATTAATTACTTATTTTTTTGTGATTGTGTTAGATTTGGCTTTGAACTCTTGGGCTCAAGAGATCGCTCTCGGGGCTGGAGAGATGGCTCAGTGGTTAAGAGCACCGTCTGCTCTTCCAGAGGACCCGGGTTCGATTCCCAGCACCCACATGGCAGCTAACAACTGTCTGTAGTTCCAGTTCCAGGCAAACACCAAGGCAAATAAATAAATAAATAAATAAATAAATAAATAAAGTTTAAAAAAAAAAAAAAAAAAAAGAGATCGCTCTCAGGTAGCAGGGACAATAGCTTCACACACTGTGTCAGGCTCCAGTCACTGCTCCGTGCCTTTCTCAGAAGATGAGTAATTTTCAATAGTAACTACGAGAAGAAAAAAAAAAATCAGTAACTATGATGGCTAGGAAGAAACACTACGGAAATTGTTTTTTTATTGAATCTCTATACAATCATGCTAGCAGAATATAAAAGAAAAATAAAAGGTAAATATTTCTCCATAGAGAAGGCATAAAGCATTGTTATTTGCTCAGTGACTTTAATAGCCACACAACACTTTGAACTTTGATCTTCTGTATGGTATAACTAACTACTTAATAACTGTGAATATTGCTAAAAGAAAATGTCTTCAATGGAAGTAATTTAGACAACTACTAAATAATTCTACTAATGCAATGATTAATTTTCTCAATTTGTTTTTATATGTCAGGCGCAAAATAAGCCTTTTTTTTTGAGCTAGGGATTGAATTCATGACCAAATGCATGCTAAATATATCAGAAGCACACAACCCCAAATAATTCTAGTCTGCTGCCTCTGGCTTCCAAGGGCACACAAAAGAAATGTTCAGAAAGCAGTCTGCTGTCAGTGTTGTTATTCAGTATTTATCATCACAGTGCTAATGAAAAAGCTGATCATCTCTTAGGAGCTTTTAGTATTGTCTCAAAATTCTCAAGTGCATGCTGCCAGGACTGAGTGCTCCTCTGTCTACCATCAGGCAGCACTGATTCATACTTATGTAGGGTGTTCTCCCATATTGAATCTTGGTGTGGCCCTGTGTTTGCTTTGTCATTTAAAGAGATATTATATTTCTTTATTAATTTTAATTTTTTTATGTGTGTGTGAATGATGCAGGTGTCTGTGGAGGGCATCAGATCTGTCACTGGAGTGATAGTACAGGTAATTGTAAGCTACCTAGCACAGGTGCTGGGAACTGGCCCCTGCAGGGTTCATAACTCCCTAGCCCACTTTGCTGTTCTTATCTTTGAGATGGTCATGGGAAACCTAAGCTAGTCTGCTATATGCTGTAGCCATGTGGCCCAGCTAACTTCACCCTTGACCACCAAAAAGTGAGCCAGACAATGTATCTCCAATTAAGCCAGCAGGGCTTCAGGCACATGCATAGCTCTAGGCAAGGGTAGTGTAGGAATCTGGAACTTGAGCCCAATCCAGACTCTCTGAGCCATGGAACTATGAGCAAACAACAGAGATCTTGTCTGAAAGCAATGTTCTGTGGAGTTTGATTTCTCTACAGCAATATGTAATTAATATACCATGATATCAACTTTGCCTCTTACTCTAAATGAGATGGAATGGTTATGAATAAAAACAAAAAAGAAAGTTGTGTGTCAAAAAGTGTCATGATTTGACCTTTCAAAACCATTACTTTGATTGCTTCACTGAAAAACAAGAACTAGAGAGCCAAGGAAACAAACAGCAGTCTATCAGGCAGGGGCCGCAGTAAGC
Source organism: Sigmodon hispidus (assembly GCA_004025045.1). Classification (NCBI taxonomy): domain Eukaryota; kingdom Metazoa; phylum Chordata; class Mammalia; order Rodentia; family Cricetidae; genus Sigmodon; species Sigmodon hispidus. The sequence continues at coordinate 109,477 of PVIH01001745.1, read as the reverse complement.
TAGCTATGACATGCAGGGGCCGCAGTAAGCTAGCTATGACATGCAGGGGCCGCAGTAAGCTAGCTATGACATGCAGGGGCCGCAGTAAGCTAGCTATGACATGCAGGGAATGCAGTAAGCTAGCTATGACATGCAGGGGCCGCAGTAAGCTAGCTATGACATGCAGGGGCC
>PVIH01001745.1:90734-109206 GCA_004025045.1 Sigmodon hispidus | reverse complement strand
ATGCTGGTGCTCAGACTACTTTAAGGACAGAAAGTGAGAAAGGATCCCAATTGGGGTTCTGAATCTACAATAACATGTTGATATTTAGAATATATCAAAGGGAATACCGTGGTGAGTCTCAATTGGCAGCTTGAGACATGCCTAGAAGATGAGTAAACATCTTCTAGAGAAGATTAACAGAAGGGTGAAGCCCCATCTGAAATGTAGGTCATCAGATGCTCAGTGAGGTACCTGGATGGGAATAAAGGGAGAAAAAAGAAGCCAGCTAATACAGCTTCCTCTCGGCCCACAGTCTGAGTGATGTGAGCTGTCACATCTTTCTATGATGATTGCAAAACCTGAAACCATGGGCTAAGATACACAGTTCTTCTAAGTTGTTTTCTCAGATATCTGTCATAGCCATGGCAAGTCAACCAACATAGTAACATAATAAGCAAGATGGAAAGACATTGTAAGGACACTCATGCACACACGCACACATGCATACACACATACACACACACACACTAATGATAGCTTAAAAAATAAAATATTGGCTTAGAAGTTTTTTTTTCTTTCTGAACAAGTAGACAGATGATGAGATCATTAAATGAGGCATTTAAAAATGCAGAAATAGCAAGCTGATGGAAAAGGGTAACATTAGGAATTCTGTTGGGAGTGTTAATTTTGTACACACACTATTGTGGGATAATGCTTTTGTACATTGTAAAGATTCACCAGTCATATTGGTTTAGTATAATCCTGATTGTCAAGTATCCAGAATGGAAGTATAGGAAGAGCAACAAGAGTAGGAGAATTCTGGGAAGAGGAAAGGCAGAGATGTTGTCACCAGCCAGACACAGAGGAAGCAAGATGAGAATGCTGGCCTGAGAAAAGGTAACAAGCCAAGTGGCCAAAAATAGATAAGAATTATGGGTTAATTTTTAAAAATGATTTATTTTTATTTTATGTGAATTGATGTTTTGCCTGCATGTATAACTGTGTAAGGGTGTCAGACCTTGAATTTACAGACAGTTGTTAGCTGCCATGTGGATGCTTGGAATGGAACTCAGGTCCTCCATAAGAACAGTCAGTGCTCTTAACTGCTGAGCCATCTCTCCAGCCCTGAATTATGGGTTAATTTAAGTATAAGAGCTAGGTAGTAATAAGCATGAGCTACTGGCTAAGCATTTATAAATAATATTAAACCACTGAGTCAATTATTTGGGAAGTGGCTGCTGAGTATTCAGGAGTTGTTGGCAAGACAGAAACATCTGCCACACACACACATAGATATCTTTCTGTCTAGCTTAGAATAAAAGCTAAAGTTCATATTGTGGAAGTAGAGGGCTTGTGTGTGCCACAGTGCACATGTGGAGGTCAAAGGGCAGCTTTGTGGCGTCTGACCTCCCCTTTCCACCTTGAGTTCTGTGGCTCAGACTCTGGCCCTCGGGTTTGTGCAGCAAGTGTAATTAAATTACCTCTGACTCTCTTTCATTCATTTATCATCAATCACTAAGTTGAACTGGTTGCAGTCTGGAGTCCTAGGAAGCTAGGGCCCTGAGCTCCCAGGGCCGAAGGGAAATACCTATTGCAAAAGAGAGCTAACTAACTCAATAATTTCCTCTGCTTTTTAGTTTCTCCCCTGCTCTCATAGAATTGGCTGGCACCTGCCCACATTGTCGAGGCTGGGTCTTCTTTGCTCAGCCTGATGAATCTCATGCACACCCCAGAACCACCCTCTCAGAAACACTCCCAAATCATACTGTATTTGCTCGTTGGATTTCCCTTAACCCAGAGATACTGGCACAAAAATTAAACATCACAGCCCTGGTCAAAGAACTGGCATTACATGAATGAGAGTCCCAAGCTCTGAAGCAATGGCAGTAAACAAGGAAGGAGCTGATTGTGGGCAAACGTGTAGGTGCCACAGCAGCAGGAAACTGAGGGCGTGACAATCTGATGGCTTCTATTTTCACTTTGAAGTAGGAGGGAGGCATCTGGGGAGCTGGGGAAAGTGTACAGAGCCTCAGAGTGAAAGTGGGGAGCAGAGAGAGAAAGGGAGAAACACCAGGAAAATTAGAGGCTTCTGGCTCATTTTGATTTTCTAGGTGGTCAGAATTATGAACTAATTGAGGCACAATCTACATAACTGGTGGATTTTTCTTCAGCAAATATTTAATGCCCCAAGGTTTGGCACAGAAAAGGCAGAGAACAAGTAGTTTAGATCAAAGGTAGGTATTTTCTGTAACAAGCCAGATAGTTTATATTGTGCCTTTAAAAAAAGACTTTTTAAGACAAGCTCTTCCTCGCTGTGTAGCACAGGCTGGCCTGGAACACTGTGTAGCTGAGGCAGGCTCTAACTCACGGGGGTCCTCCTACTTGGACCTCTGGAGTTTGGAGTACTTGCTTGTGCCAGCACTCCTAGCTGACAGTTGTATTTAAGATCTGCAAGCCCTTGCAGTGTGTCCAGCTTGTTGACATGGAAACGCAACATCCTCCAACCATTCATGGTCCAGAACCATGCAGTTGAGCTAAGAGGAAAACATGCAAAACATTCATTGTCCTAAGTGAGTAAAGATTTTGTGTTGGTTTGTGTTCACTTCTATCCTTAGCTGTGTGAGACAGAGAAGTTGAAGTAGAATGCCGCCAACTTCAGATCGGAAGGACTTCTTTCTCTTCTTTCTTTCTCCCTTTCTTTTTCTTCCTTCCTCTCTTTTTATTTTTCCTTCCTTCCTCCCTCTTCTTTCTTTCTTTTCATTGTTTTGCTGCTTATACTTTAAAGTTCAGTATAGCAGAAAGGTGTCTTGGTCAGGGTTTCTATTGCTGCTCTGAAACACCACCACCAAAAAGCAAGTTGGGAAGGAAAGGGTTTATTTGGATTACACTGCCACACTGCTGTCCATCACTGAAGGAAGTCGGGAGAGGAACTCAAACAGGGCAGGACCTCTGATGTGGAAGCTGACGCAGAGGCCATGGAGGGGTGCTACTGACTGGCTTACTTCCCCTGGCTTGCTCAGCCCTTCTTCTTCTCCTCCTCCTCCTTCCTCTCCTTCCTCCTCTTCCTCCTTCTTCTTCCTCCTCCTCCTCTTCCTTCTTCCTCCTTTCTCCTTCTTCAGTTCTTCTTCTTCTTTAAAGATTTATTTATGTATACAATATACAGAAGAGGGCACCAGATGTCATTATAGATGGTTGTGAGCCACCATGTGGATGCTGGGAATTGAACTCAGGTCCTCTGGAAGAACAGTCAGTGCTCTCAACCCCTGAGCCATCTCTCCAGCTCCTCAGCCCATCTTCTTATAGAACCCAAGCCTAGGGTTGGTACCACCCACCATGGGCTGGGCCCTCCTTCAATGATCACTAAATGAGAAAACACCTTACAGCTGGATCTCATAAAGGCATTTCCTCAACTGAGGCTCCTTCCTCTCTGATGACTCTAGCTTGTGTCAATTTGACACACAAACCCAGTCAGTTCAAAAGGCATGGCAGCAGGCTTGGAACATAGTAATGGGAGCTTGAAGCAATTTCTTCAGGCATGGTGACGACCAAGGAACAGAAAAGGCTCTGGCTGAATGCAAAACCATGATAAAACCCTGAGCGCTCGCCTTTCCATGACACACCTCCTCCGGCTAGGCTCCACCTCCTGAATGCTCCACAGCTTCCCAGCACAGTGCCACCAGCCGGAGTTCAAACAACCAAGTCCATAGAAAATGCTTCACACTTTAAACTACAGCCCCAGGGAGGGCACAGCTTTCAGCACACATTCCTATGGCCTTATTTTGCTGAGAGGATTTCAGGAACAAACTATTGATCATAAAAATGACCTAAAACTGCAACATACGGCCCTGAAGACAGAACAACCTCATGAAGAGTTTACTGCCTCCAATCCATATGGAAAAATCAGACAGCTTCACTCACATTTCTGGAAAACTCAGACCTACTTCGAACACTCGCATTGTCCTCATATAAATACCCAAAGACAGGAGGGGTAGCAGAGATAAAGGTCTCCTTCCCAGGATGCCAGCCCACTGCCTCTTCCTGACACTCATTTCTTGGGGATTGGCTTTTCTATGACTCTATTTTAGTAACACTAATAAATACAGAATAAGCATTACTCTCAGACCTTTGTATGGATTATTTCATCCTACATGATAAAAGTCATATAGATACCTTGATTTCTTCCCTTTTGTCTCAGGGGTATGTGTTTGTGTTGCTCAATCCAAAAACTAGACAATCAGAAAAGATACATGAATTGCCAATTTAATTAATCCTATCAATAAAACCAGGAGTCAGCTATGAGGGTGGTTAACCAGTGGCTGGCTCTGCCCTCTGATCTCCAGGCAAGCTTTATTTGTGAGACACAATAACATACAACATCTACTGGCTGCAGATGGAACATGTGGATTTTCATAGGATGCTAAGCAAATGTTTTCCCACTAAGATCTATATCCAGTCTCCAATATCCTATAATATCTCAGAGCTAAAATACCAAGTTATTAAAGACCTGCAATTCCCTTCCTTAGTCTCCCTATTGTCGGGTGCTCGGACACAAAACCAGTCATTGTGTTTGTGGTGGTCACCGTAGAGCTAGATCTACCAGATGATGTGACAACAGGTGAGACAAAATGGCTCAGAATGTGAATGTTTCCTGTCACCCGACAGGTTCTATCCCTGGACCATGTGGTGGAAAAGAGAACCAAAGAGAACCTTCTCCTACAAATTTTCTCTGACTTCTGTATGACACACACCAGCCAAACCAAGCAAAGCAACACAGGCCCATACACACAAACCAAAGCAACAGATACACACACACAGAGAGAGAGAGAGAGAGAGAGAGAGAGAGAGAGAGAGAGAGAGAGAGAGAGAGAGAGAGCCAATCAAATTAAACACAGGCACACACACACACACACACACACACACACAAATAAAAAGTGTATCAGGGAACAAACATGGGAAGGGAGCAATGGCCAAGTTGTGGTAGAAGTTATGTGTCCTTGTGATATAACTGGGGCGGAGCAGAAGGGAAGGCCTTGAGTGACTGATAGACTTCCTATCAGGAGGGGTCAAGGGCCACAGAGCCTTACGGAGTTCAGAGAACTGTGGTAATGGAATGAAATTCAGGAAGGCTGTGAAGATGAAAGCCCTGGTGTGGTGTGTGAACTTCAGAGATCAGTAAAGATTTCCTGGCATGAAGGGATGCAGTGTGTGGTTTGTGTGCAGGTCAAAGACTTCTGGAGGAAAGAATGACCAAGCTGTCAGCGATAGACAGGTGAGGTTAGAGTTTGGTACACGAACGGAAGTGAATGGTCAGAACAGTGTCTCACACAGCGAGTGGCACTTGTTATCTTCCGTCTCCTCCTGCTTTACTTTCCTCTTCCTGTGTCGAGATGTCTGAGAGGACATTTAAGGGCGGGAGGGAAGGTTTATTTTGGCGTAAAATCCGTCAAACTGACCAAGACATTGCAGCAAGAGGAAGGAGCTGGCTGCTCACACTGCATCTGCAGGAAGCAGAGTTGAAAGGAAGTGGGGGTCAGGCTGGGACACCTCCAGGCCCGCCTCCGTAGGATCACTTCCTCCCAACACTCCACAGTCTTTCAAAACAGCGCCCCCAGCTGGAAAGCAAGTGTTCGGACACTCGTGCCTGTGGCAGACATTTCAGTCCAAACACACTACTCCTTCCCTTTCAAACTCCAGCTCTCCACCTAAGCTCTAAGGATTTAGATCTTTAAGGTCCCTTTCCGTCTGACAAAACCAATGGACAACTAAAGACTAAAGGGCATGGGACACAAAATCTGAGGTTCCGCATGTGAATATATGCGTGTGTGCCTTCTAAAACCATGCTGAATCCCCTGAAGTTATAGGCTTCTGTGAGCTGGCCCAAATAGCAGTTCTTATGTACCAAGCCATCTCTGCAGCCCCTCATTCTATTTAGCCACCCAGTGGACTCTCCAAGGGAGATGTTTCAGAGGTTTCTTAAACTCTGCATTTCCAAAACAGCTTCCTTTTCTCCCTGGACACACCACTACTTCCTTCTATTAAGTTCCATGTGCTTTGGTAAATGGCATAACCCAAGGCCCCTCCTGTGGTGATATATACTTAATAAAATTAGTCTAGAATATCAGAGAGTCAAGCACAGAGCCAAGCCCTTGAAGGTCAGGGACTGGTGACCCACAGCTTAGCGTTGGAAATATGGAAAGAGGAAGCGAATACATCTGGGCAGAGGAAGGAAGCGAAGAAGATTTTTCAGCTTTCCAGGCACTTCCCTCTTCCCTTCGGCTGAGGATGGAGAGATGTGCAGCCGGAAGAATCACAGGCCTGAGGAGTTGGCGGGTGAGAAGTGGCTGTGCTTTGTTTCTCTATCTCTCTGATATTCCAGCTTTGCCCCCTGGTTTCTGGCTCCTGGTTTTCTACCCCAAGCATGCAAATGACTCCTCTTATAATTTTCCTCCGTGTGTCCACCTGTCTCAAGCCCACCGCCGCTCTTCTCCGGCCCTGAATCATCTCTAGTATGAATTGCTGTATCATCCTTTCCGTGACCTCCTAGCAGCCATTCCCATCTCCTTTCCAAATCTTCATGACACGCATACATTTCCTTGGTCTTCATTTGATTTTCTAAGGCATGTATTAAAATAACATTCCCCTTGACCTGTACATATTCCACATGAAGTACCTTCCATTGTAGTCTACTTCTATCTGGTTCCCACAGGGGAACTAAACTTATGTGCCTGGAATATGACAATGCTCAAAATTTCTCAATATAATGTGGGCATAGTGGCTCACAGTTGACAGCCAAGTGCTTGGGAGCCTGAGGCAGTTTGAAGCCAGAGTGGGAACAAGTGAGGAACAGGCTGATGGATGCTGATGTACAGAGCAAGACCCTATTTACAAAACAGTGAACCGGGGCTGGAGGGATGGCTCAGCGGTTAAAAACACTGGCTACTCTTTGAGAGGACCTAGGTTCAATTCCCACCACCCACATGGCAGCTCACAGCTGTCTGTAACTCTAGTTCCAGAGGATCTGATTTCCACATACATGCTTTCAGGCAAAATACCAATGTACACAAAATAAAAGTAAATTATTTAAAAAAGAACGAATGAAACAAAGTCCAGTTCACCAGTGCCAGCTCAATGGGCTCACTGAAAGATGAATTTGGTCATCTCCTGTTCTTTCTCTCTCCTTCCTTCCTTCCTCTCTCCCCCCCTTCTCTTTTCTTTCTTTCTTTCTTTTTTTTTTTTTTGAATAAAGTCTCATTTTTTATCCATGTATCCCCTTGTTCAAACTCCCTTCCCCCTCCCGACCACTCCAGGTCACTCTCTCTTCTCCCCATTTCCTCATCTCCTCCTCCTCAGAAAGGGCAGGAAGTCCCAAGGTAGCTTAGTTTCTTCTTTTCTTGAGACGGTGTTTCTCTTCTGTAGCCCTGGCTGTCCTGGAACTTGCTCTGTAGAGCAGGCTGGCCTCAAACTCAGAGATCTATCTGCTTCTGCCTCCTGGGTGCTGGGATTAAAGGTGTGTGCCACCACCACTTGGCTCTTTCTTTCTTACTGTTTGTGTGTATTTGCCTTTGGAGTCCAGTAGATGGTGTCATAGCCCTTGAAGCTGGACTTATTATGAGTTGTTGTGAACTACCTGATATGAGTGCTAGGAACTGAATCAGGATCCTCTGAAAGAGCAATGGTGCTTCAAATATGAATGTTCCTCACATAGGCTCACATATTTGAATCCTTAGTCATCAAGGAGTGGCCTTATTCAGGAGAATTAGGAAAGGTGGCCTTGTTGGAGGAAGTGTGTCACAGGGGTGGCGGTGGGACAGGCTTTGAGGTTCTCTCTCCCTTGGCCTCAGCTACTGCTCCAGCACATTGAGCCCTGCCATGCTGCCACTATGATGGTAAGGGACTAAGCCTCTGGAACTGCGGGCCAGCCCCAATTAAATGTCTTTTTAAAAAGACAGTTGCCTTGGCCATGGTGTCTCTTTACACAATAACACAGTGAGTAGACAAGTAGGAAAACTTCACCATTGAAAATCTCTCCAGAGCTATCATTCTAAGGTTCCTGCATTTGTCCCTTCCTGGGGCTTCTTCCTCTAGCGCTTATTACCATGGCTAACAACCTGTTAGCATCACAGGCTGATGTCTTCAGTGCACATCTTACTTTACTTTTCTTCTCTTTCTTGTTCCTAGGACACAGCTTCACTCTGCATCTCTCTGATCTTTCTTGTCTGTCGGAACTGATTATGTTGCTATGACCAGATACTGACAAAACACCAGAAGAAGGATGTATTTTGTCTCACAGTTTAGAAAAAACGGTCCAGAACAGCAGAGCAGACATGACTTAGTGCGAGGCTCCCAGCTGGGGACCAAGTATTCAAATACATGAGCCTGTGAAGGACGTTTCATAGTTAAACATTAACATGCTCCTCCTGGCCTCCAGGGCACTCTGTTCTGCTTTGGAGTAATGCACCCAGTCTCCCCATAGTGTGAGCAGGCTCAAGACTGTTCAAAAGTCCAAAGTATCTTTTGAGAATCAAGGCTATTATTCCCTTAAAGTAAAAAGCAACTTACATACTTTTCATGTACTCCGGAGCTAAGTAAATAGTGGCCTCTCTGAGGCCGCATTCACTTTGCATTTATAGCTTTACCCTGCAGATATGCTGTGTTCCTGGCATCTCCAGTGTTTTGAAGTCTCCATTACAACTTGGGCTTTGCTTTAAAGCTCCATGTGAGTCTCATGGTCCTATCCATGGGAGTGCGGTTGTTTTCCTTCCCTGCTGTTTGGGATCAGTGGTTTTTCTCCAAACCTTGGTGCAAGCCTCTCTAAACTCATAGCTCTGATGTTCTGCACATGATGAAAATGATGAATCCAAGTTATGCATCATGACAATTAGCCCAGACAGACCACCCTAGGGGCTGATGAAGTCACACAGTTATCTAATTAGTAGACAAGCAATAGAAAAACTTTTTTTAAAAGCTAAAACTATGAAATAAGGTTGTATGATTATACTATTATGTAGCAAGATGCTCCCATTAGGGATTTGAAGATCTGAAAAATCATGAGAGATTAAAAAATTTACCAAAGTGCAGTTGAAAGACAAATAGGAAAAAGGGCTTTGTCTGTGTCAGCTGCTGTGTGGACGGAATGTGAACTCTGGTCACCTCCATGCTCTTACTGATGACCTCTGAGAGGACCACAGTCACACTGTGCTGGAGGCTCAGTGTCCACACCAGGAGGCCCAGGGTCCACACCAGGAGGCCCAGGGTCCACACCAGGAGGCCCAGGGTCCACACCAGAAGGCCCAGGGTTCACACCAGGAGGCCATTGTCTCCTGTGTTGACAGTTCTGATGGTCACTTCATTCTTGTTTTCTCAAAGGAAAGAATTCAGAGGAAAGGTATAGATGGCTTAGGCAGAAGTTCACTTAGCAAAACAAAGCAAGGCAAGATTAGAATGAGCTGTCCCTGAAGAGAGGATATAGCAGCACAGTGGATTCTGTGATATATATGAATTATATATACATCTATATCTAATATATGTGTAATATGTACATATCATATACGTGTAATATATTATACTACATATGTAATATATATTTAATATTTATTTTTAATTATGTTGGTATGAGCACATGAATGCAATACCCACAGCAGCCAGAGATGTCAAAACCCCATGGAGGTGGCATTAGAGGCGATTGTAAGCCACCAGATGTGGGTGCTGGGAATCAGACTTGGCCCTTTGCAAGAGCAGTATGGACTTCTTACAAAAGAAATCAAAACCACAATATAGATTGTATTATCATATTACTGAGAAGTTGGGTCTCCTTGACAATACAGGTCCTTTGTCAGGACATGTGTTGGAGGAATTCTTTGTTCTTTCAGTTTTTGATCTACTGGGAACAGCCTATCTGCTGCCTGGAGGACATTTACAGAGGGGGCAGCTGAGCATTAGGAGACTCAGTTACCAAGACACCTGAAATAGAAATTTTTGGCTCAGCTTAGTCTCGTGATTTGGACTTGCCTGTCACTGCTTAGCCCCCCAAAATGACTTAGACACTTATATTAATTATCCGTTGTTTGATCTATGGCGCAGGCTTATTGATAGCTCTCTCATCTTAACTTATTTTTATTAATGTGTTTTGCTATGTGGCTCATAGCTTATCTGTATTTTTTACATATTGCTCCTTGGGCAGCTAGATCGAGTTACTCTGACCCTGCCCTGCTTCCCCTTTATCTATGCTTGGATTTCCTGTCTGCTTCTAAGATGCCTTGCCATAGGCCAAAACAGCCCCTTTATTATCCAATGATTATTCACAACGAACTGAAAGACATCCCACATCAGACATCACAGCAGTTTTCTCACTAACTCCTTTGAGACTGTTCAAGGTTCACAATTGATCTCAAGGCCATTGATTAAAAAAGCTAAGACTTTGTCATGTAGGCTGGGACAGGTTTACACAGCCTTGTCAGAGCCAGACTGTGATGGTATAGCTTTGAATCTAGTCTAACTTCCTAATGCTGAAACCCTTTAATGTAGTTACTTAAGTTGTGGTGACCTCCAACCATAAAATTATTTTGTTGCTACTTCATAACTGTAATTTTGCTACTGTTATAAATTATAATATGAATATCTCATATGCATGATATCTGATATGTGATCCCCCAAAGGGGTTACATCCCACAGGTTTAGAACTACTGCAGTTAATCTCTGAACTTGGGGGAGAGAGGCAGGTGGGTCCCTGAGTTCAAAGCCAACCTGGTCTACAGAATGAGTTATAGGACAGCCAGGGCTACACCGAGAACATCTGTCACAAAAAATACCCAAACCAAACTAAAACAAAACAAAAACCTGAACAAACAAACAAGATAAAAACCTCCAACAATACAGTAGCTTGTCAGGCTGTGCAAACATGGACAGGGTTGGCACTCTCTGTTTGGACCTCTTTCCCTTAGGTCAGCTGCTCCTGTTTATCTTCTGCTTGGCACTTCCATTATCTGTATGCATTCTTTAAAAAAGATTTATGGTGTGTGTGTGTGTGTGTGTGTGTGTGTGTGTGTGTGTGTGTGTGAACATGCATGCACATGCTCATGGAGGCCAGAAGGCATCTTGGAAATCCCTTGGGTATGGAGCTACAGCTGCCCAGCCATTTGTGAAGCTGCTCAGCGTGGTGCTAGGATGTAAATCCCACTTCCTAGGAGAGCTAGCTGCTGGTCCAGCTCTCCAGCCCTCCTCACTCATTCTCCATTTTTGTTCAATAGCTCTCACTTCTTCTGCTTTTCTGGAAACAAGTTTTAGAAGTTTTAGAATTCACACTTGGGCTGGTTCTTACCAGTGGGTAGAAAGAAGCATAGTACAAAAGCCTCATGGCCTGAGTTCAGTTTTCAGGTGGATAGAGAGAACAAGTCCAGAACATTACTCTCTGACCTTCACCTGCAAACCATGCTCTGTGCTGCACACACTCATTATATATATATATATTTATATATAATTATTATATATTTATATATAATATATTTATATATATATAATTAAAAGAATTTATATTTCCTAAATTCCCAACTCCTAAGAGTGCAAATAAATTCTTTTTTCATGTCCTTGTAGCTGTGGTGTGTGTGTGTGTGTGTGTGTGTGTGTGTGTGTGTGTGGTGTGCTTAAGGAGAGCAGAACCAAATGTCAGTTCTTTCTTGGTTGCTTTCCACCTCCTTACTTATTATAATTAGTGGTAGTTTGGAAGTGTTAACATCTGCATGTGTGAATGCACAAGCCATGAGCATGTGGAAACTGGATGTTAAGGTTTAAATATGAATTGGCCCCTTAATTTCTTAGCTATGTGTGTTGGACATTTGGTTCACAATTCAGTGTGTTAGGAGGTTCTATAAACCTTAAAAGCTGGGATCTATCTGGAAGAAATAGATTTCTTAGGAGCTTCTGCTTGGGGGTCATATTGTGTCTCAGGCTCTTTTGACTTCTGCTTCTCATATCATGAAGTTGAGTATTCTTCTTCCACAACCATATTGACTCTCCATGGGCCCTGAGTCAGTGAACTGGGGCAGTGGAGTCAGACCAGGCACAGTTAAATGCTTCCACCCTCAAGTTGTTTCTCTTAGGAATCTGGACATCATAATGCTGAGACTAAACCTGACTACGTGGTTCTTTGGCCTTTGCAACTAACTGGTTTGTGAGACGGATTAGAAAAGGTTTGGAGCTGCGAGCTAGTGATGCCTTATATGTTGTAATATCAGCTTAATGGGTGACTCTGGTGGGAGCTCAGAATGCCAATTGGTATTCAAACAATGAAAACTAGGCTCACAAACTTTCACACAGGAATAGGGAATGTGGAGGGAATTGATTAGAGGCCATTCATATTACCTTCTTGAAACAAAACTGTCTATGCTTTGTTCACATCTCTTAGGACGTTGAGTTTAAAGGGGATAGATTAATAAAACTGGAAGAAGGTTTTGAGACAGCATAGTATTTAGGCTGTGGCATGGATACTGTTGGCTCCTTCTAGACAAATTTGCCTTGGAAATCAGAAACCAAAAGCAGAACAGAATGATTTGGAAAACATCTAGTTTGGCCATGAAAGGAGCATGTTGAAAACAAGGAAATTGTAGCTGTTAAACACATTAGAGCTGTGGAGGTGAGGAGATGGCTCAGTCGGTAAAGCATCTGCTGCTTCTGCTTCTCTCTCTCTCTCTCTCTCTCTCTCTCTCTCTCTCTCTCTCTCTCGTGTGTGTGTGTGTGTGTGTGTGTGTGTGTGTGTGTGTGTGTGTGTGTGTGTGTGTGTGTAGCTCATTGGCCAGGTTGTCTAGGCAAATAGATGAACTTCAATTTCAGTGAGAGAATTTGTCCATAAGTAAATGTGGAAGACTGGATGGATGGCTTAAAAGAGCACTGGCTGGTCATCCAGATGACTTGGGTGTAGTTGGAATTTTCTTTGGGCTGCCAACCAGCTCTCACATAAAGACACAGAGACTTGTTATTAATCATGAATGCTTGGCCTTAGCTTTGGCTTGTCCCACTAGCTATTTTAACTTAATTAAATCTGTTTCTCTTCATCGACATTTTGCCTCCGGGCTTTTCACCTTTCTTTCATCCTGTATGTCTACTTTCCTGATTGTTCTGTGTCTGGCTGGCTGCCCCTGCTGTCTCCCTGGAGTCTTTTTTTCAAGCCACAATTCCTCCTCCCACTCCCCCCCGCCAGAAGTCCCACCTATGTCTCTTCCCTTGATATTTATTGGCCAATCAGCTTTTTATTAGACTTTTTTAAATCAGATATTTTTTGGCAGGAAAGGTAAAAAAGCAACACATCTTTACATAGTTAAACAAATATTCCACAACATAGACAAATATAACACATCTTTACATAGTTAAAAACAAATGCAACGTATATTTTGCACAGTTAAACACATATTCCCCAACACTTGGGTTTAATTTCCTTTACCCTCATGGCGGCTCACAGGCATCTGTAACTCCAGTTCCAGGGGAGCTGATGCCCTCTTGTGGTCTCCATGGGCACTGCTTGCACATGGTATACAGACTTACATATGTGTAGGAGCAACATACAGACAAATAAATAAATAAATAAAAATATTCAAGTGTTGGTGGCACATTATATATTGATATTACATGTCAGATACCTGGAATCTATGCTATAGTTTTGTCTTGAGACACAATGTGGGCCAAAAAAAAAAAAATGCAGTGGTGACCCATGTCTTTAATACTAGCATTTAGGAGGCAGAGGCAGGCAGATCTCTGAGGTCAAGGCCAGCCTGGTCTACAGAGCTCAAGTTCCAGGACAGCCAGGACTAGACAAAAAACTCTGTCTTGAAAAAACAAATAAAGAAAAAAATAAAAAAGAAGAAATAATGTGGGGCCAGAGTTGTGACTTAGTGGTGGATCACTTGCCTAGAATGAAGTCCCAAGTCTGAGTCTGACCATGACAAAAAAAAAAAAAAAAAAAAAAAGCCTTTTTTTTTTTTTTTTTTTTTTTTTTAAAAAGCACAACTAGAAGGCAGATAAAGTCGGAAGCTTTAGGAGTAGAGATGTTTTTGGAATCTCCTAACAGTTCAATGGAAGATGAAGAACCACTAGATAGCTCCCCCTCAGCTAATTTGACAGTGCTGAAATTTTACTTATCAGGTCAACTGGTTGCGCCTATTTTGAAATTTGTACCTTATTCAGAATAGAAATGCAAAGCTATTTTTTCAAAGATTCCATCACATTAAACAGAGAGTAAATATTTTAAGCATCATCACTGTGACTTTTGTAACCACTTAAAGAGAGATGGATTACAAAACAGCTTCAAGGAGCAAGACACCCACCCATTTCCTCTAGATGTGTGACTCCTGCCACTGCCCTGGGACCATGAGAGGCATCCTGGTGTTCTCCCGGACTGACTAGGCCCCGGGCAAGGTGGCAAGGGGGCTGCGGTAAGCCTGTGGTTCGGTTATATTTCTGTTATGAGATGTAGCTCAGTGTCAGAGTTGTTGCCCAGCATGAGCAAGAGCCTGGGTTCCATACAGAGTGCTGCCAAAAAGAAAAAAGCCAAACACAGAAAAATGTTGCCTATTTTTCTTCCGTGTGGAATATTTCAAATTGCACATGTGTGAACACAGAAGGGTATGAAAGGCAGAGGGGGCTTGGAGTGGGCTAGGGAGGGATACGGTAGAATAATGAATACATGTGACCAGACATGGACTGGGGATGACTCAGAGGAAGAGAAGGGAAGGACAGTGGAGAGAGAAACAAGAATAAAACATTGTGAGCACTCAGATCCACTTCTTGGAGTCCTGGCCAATAAGCAGGTAATATCCTGGTCCATGCAGCGCCCTGACAAAGTCCCCTCCCCTTTCTCTCTTTTTTGCATCTCCTCCCTCCCCGTCTCTCCTTCCCTCCCTCTTTCTCTTTTCTTCTCCCTTCTCCCTTAATTAAACTTCCCACAAGTGCCTCCTGCACAGTGTCTGTCCCTCTGGCTCCCACCTGCTGCAACCACCGCCCGTGTCTGTCTGACCTCTCTCCATCACCTGCCGTAGGGCATCTCAAGTCATTTTAAAAATTCAACAAATATGATATGTATATATTGAATTCGAATATGGATATATATGAAAAGTCACAGCAAAACCCATTTCTTTCCATCCTCATCAAAAATGAAAGGAGAGAGAGAATGCAAGCTGGCTGGGGATAGGTTTATAAAGCACATGCTCAGCCTCTGCAGGGCCTAGGGTTCAATCCCTATCACTATAAAACAAAACAAATGCACCAACTCTTTAAAAAGCATTGTCGGGTGCATGTCTGTAGTCCTAGCTCTTGGAAGGAAGTAACAGGGGAACAGAGGCTCAATGTCATGAATTCAAGAACAGCCTAAGCTTTTGGTTTTTGTAAAACCTTGTTTCAAATATTAAAAGAAAAAATGCATACTACTTTTGCAAGCGATCTGGTGGCTCACAGGAGCCTATTTATTGTCAGGGGATCTGATACTCTTCTCTGGCCTCTGGGCACAGCACACACATGATGCATGTACATGCACTCATGCATGCATACATACATAAAAATATTACAAGAAGTACTGAAGGAGGAATAAGATATTTTTTTGTTGTTTTGCTTTAATCTATACCCTAAATCAATTACAAAGGAAAACTTAATTGAATATCTTTTAGGCCTCACAGTCAGGGAAGGTAACTGCAAGGGAAGAAATGACTGGGTCCAGCTTCTGGTTCTACATCTCAAACTACCAACAAGTGAGGCAAGTTCTAGTAGAAGACCGCTTTTGCCCTGTTGGGATGCTGCCTGACACCACAGGATAAGAGCAAATCAGACCCATCACAGGACCGGGAGCTGGACACAAGACACCAGACTCCCTTACCTGATTGCCAGAGCCAAACCAACAGCCTTGTAAAGCCACAGCCCAGGTGAAGCAGTGCCATGGAACAATCTTTTTGTACGCTGTGAAGATGTGTCTTTGCCAAGGTGCCTTCTGATTAATAAAGAGCTGAATGGCCAGCAGGTAGGCAGAAAGAAGTTGGGTGTGACTTTCTGACAGAAAAAAGAAGAGATGAATCTGGGCTCAAGAGAGATGCCAGAGGAGACGGAGGAGAGGCGAAAACCACAGGCCACATGGCAGCACATAGATGACTAGAAATGGATTCATTAAGTTATGAGAGCCAGTCAGAAACAAGCCTAAGTCAAGGCCAAGCTTTCATGATTAATAATAAGTCTCTGTGTTATGATTTGGGGCTGATAGCCAAGAAAGCCTGCTACAAGGCAGTTCTTCCTGTGTAAGCAGTAACACAAAAGGGCACAAGGCAGAACAGCTGCCAAGCGAACCCACAAAACCATCATAAATGTCATTAGGTGTCTGCATGTTCAAGTGGTCAGAACAATCTGGATTACTTCATGGAACCGATTATGCTCACAGCAGGTCTCATTGCTCTTTTACATTTCCAAAGGGTGACAGCATCTCTTGTAGCTCAGGATGGCCTTGAGATTACTGTATAGTCAAGGATGACACTGAGCTCCCTATCCTGTCTGTACCTCCCCCCACCCAGTGATGTGATTACAGGTCTGCACCATCAGGCTCGGTTTATGTGATACTGGGGACCACTCCCAGAGCTTCCTGTGGTACGTAGGCAAGCTCTCTGCTCACTGAGCCACCATGTTGCCAGCCCTGGGCTTTCTGACTTGTCCTAATCACACCCCTACTGCTTAGTTACTCCATGAGAAGCAGAGCCATGGGCTACTGCACACTGTCTTCCTCCTGTGCATGGTACCCAGTTCTCACCAACTCATCAGATTTCTTTTTCCACTTGATTTTCACCAAGGACAAGACAGCTCCCTGATTTTCTTCTCAGCCCTCCCATCCACAAGCTCCGCCACCGAGTTTGTGGTAATTTAATAATGAAAGAACAAAACCCCTTGGCTTTTCTGTTTCCAGTTTATCCCGAAATCTCATGTGACGGTCACTCTAAAATACAGTAGCCTTACTGCAACTTTTTTCCATAGCTTCCTTTGACAATACAATTACTTTTCACTACTGGGTCACCTCCCTCCCAATTCTGCCTGTCATGTTGTTTTTCCAGACATTTATTTCTTCTAAGTTACCACCCTACTGCACAAATCTCACTTCTGACCAAATTACCTTTGTCATTATTTTTAGTCTAGGCTATTTTACTTTTGAGTATTTAAAACTGTATTTTGAGTATTTAAAATTTTTCTTTGTTCAGATTTTGATTAGATCAAAAATGTTCAATTCAGCGGCCTGAGGGATAATCCAGTGACTAAGAGCACTCACTGCTTTTGCAGAGGTCCTGAGTTCAGTTCCCACTAGTGAAAGGGTGGTTCACAAATGTTCCGAACTCCAGTTCCCTGTGATCCAGCCTCCTCTGGCCCTTGTACACATATAGTACATGTCAGCTCATGCATGTACATATACATACAGGTAAATAAAAAAAATAAAAAAATATTTTCAAAATGTCTAACTCTGTCCTCTTTTTAAGATCCTAGATACCAATACAATACACCCCGCCTCAATCTTTTGAGTGCTACTGTTACACCACAAACCTGAACCCCTGGCTTTCCATTAATTTCCACCTTTGACATGAGGGTTCTGCCATAATTACTCCCAGACTATTACCAATTTTTTTTTTAGCCCATTTAGTATTTAATTTTTCAAACCATTCAGTTGATACTTTTTGTAATTTATTAAAGTTATATTTTTCATTTATATATACACCTATGCACCTAACTTGTGACTTTAAGACAGTTGGGTTTGGGTGTTCATGGTTGTGCTTTTAGCACTTGGGAAACTGAGATAGGAAGAAATTTAAGGCCATCATTGGCTATTTAGTGAGACTGAGGCCAGCCTGGGCTATCTAAGCCTTTATCTAAAATAAGAAAGTCAGGGCATTTAGACTCACATCTCTAATCCCAGGACTAGGGAGACTGAGGCAAAAAGATTGCTATAAGATTTTAGGCTAACTTGGGCTAGAACATGATTTCCAGACCAGAATAGATGACACAGAGAAACATTGGCCTCCTGCTAGGGTCTAACTGACAGATCTTCTGCCCTGTACAGTGTGTTATCATTAAAGACTGAAGGGCAGTAAAATTTGGGTCATATTTGAATAGGGTCACCCTGAGGTGGAGGAAACAAGATCAACAGTGAGAAAAATGTCTTTTTTTCTAGAGAAATATGACATTAAATCATGAGCCAAGTTAATTTATTTTGGCAACAATAAGAACAGTGGCAGGGGGCTGGAGAGATGGCTCAGTGGTTAAGAGCACCGTCTGCTCTTCCAAAGGACCCGAGTTCGATTCCCAGCACCCACATGGCAGCTAACAACTGTCTGTAGTTCCAGTTCCAGGCAAACACCAAGGCAAATAAATAAATAAATAAAGTTAAAAAAAAAAAAAAAAAAAAAAAAAAAAAAAAAAAAAAAAAAAAAAAAAAAAAAAAAAAAAAAAAAAAAAAAAAAAAAAAAAAAAAAAAAAAAAAAAAAAAAAAAAA
>PVIH01001745.1:20335-90634 GCA_004025045.1 Sigmodon hispidus | reverse complement strand
GTAGATTTTTGTATTTGTAGAAAATATGATCACTAAGACAGAATGTTAAAATTAGACATTGTTTATATAGTACAGGAAGGAAAGAGTTCATAACACATAGACAAATTTCCATGTTAGCCTAGTTTCTTAAATATAAAACCGAGGGACCTATTTTTGTACTCAGCACTCTGGCTAGAGTTGCCCTGTGGTTAAGAGGGAGGAAACGTCTCAGAGCACCCAGCTGTGTGAGAGGATGGTGGGGCCAGCCGTAGGGTTGAAAGAGTGTTGGGAAGGGATGAAAGACCTGGGCATGTTAGTCCACATCAGTAAGCTCAGCTCTTGGAAGGCTGAGGCAGTAAGATCCTAAGTTTAGACTAGTCGGGGTCACATCATAAATGAAGAGCCATCATGAGCTACATATTGAGGTTCTGTCTTGAAAAAATTAAATCAGTATGAGTTGAATATATTTGAAAGGGTTAAAGAAAACATTGAGAAGTAACCATTTGGATGAGGCTTTTAGATAGGCAAAATTTTGTTTTATAATAAACAAAATTTATAATTATTAAAGTTGACCAAAAGAAATATACCACTAGCATAGTTTCCTAAGAGAAGTTGGCCTAACTTTCTTAGTACAGGTGAAATAGACCTCATGGGCTAAGAGAACTGTCTCAGGGTTTAAGAGCACTGTCTGCTCTTGCAAAGGATGGCAGGTTTGCCCCCAGCACCCATATATGATGGTTCAGAGCCATTTGAAACTTTAGCTCCAGAGCACCCAATACTGTCATCTGGCCTCTGTCAGCACCCTGTGTGGGAAGACATACATACATACACATAATTAAAAATGAAAAGTAAGGACCAGGCATGGTGAGGCATGCCTTTAATTTCATCATTTTAGAAGCAGTTGGATCTCTGTAGGTTTGATGCCAGCCTGTTGTACATGGTGAGTTTCAGGACAACTAGAACTACACAGAGAGACCTTGTCTCAAAACAAATAAATATTACAAAATAAAACTTAGGGCTGGAGAGAGGGCTCAGAGGTTAAGAGCTCTGGCTGTTTTTCCAGAGGTGCTGGGAACCGAGGGCTGAACATCCTGCCAGGGGAATCATGTGGTGGAGGAGGCCAATTATCTCATGGTAGACAGGTGGGCATGGGAAAGGAAGGGATGGGTGTGAGTGTTCCCAAGGCCCGCATTCACCTAAGACAGAGTAGAGCTGCTGCCACGGCCCTGGGCGTGGCTATGCAAACATGGGCCCACCCGGCCCCACCCGGCCCTCTTAAAGAAAGTGCTCAGGAAAGATTCTTTCTCTTTTTCTTCTGCTTCTCTCGCATCCCTGCTTCCCTGTTAATAAACTCCCTGTGATGAGACTTTAATCACCCCCAGAAAACCAAAAATGGAGATTGTACATTGTTACTTCTTCCTCCCATGGTGATCCACCTCTTAAAGCTGTTACTGATGACAAAATATTGCCATCTGAGGACCAAGCATTTAACACATAGGTTTTGTATGGATATCTGAGCTTGTGGGGGACTTTCCTATTCAAACCATAACTGAAAGCTAATTTCCTGCACCTCTTCTGCCTGTATTTTTTTTTTTTTTTTTTGGCATTGCCCTCTCTTTTGCTCTAACTCTTGAAGGTTGTTTTTTAGGTTTATTTTATGTGTAGAGAGTTTTGCCTGCATGTATGTATGTATGCGTACCACATGTATGCAGTGCCCACAGAAACCAGAAGAGGGCATGAGAATACCTGGACACAGTTATACATGTGCCTGTAAGCCACCATGTATGTGCTGAGAACCTAACTCAGACTCTCTGCAAGAACAGCAGGTGCTTTTATCCCCCAAGCCATCTCCCCTCTCCTATCTTTTTTTTTTTTTAACTTTATTTATTTCTTTGCCTTGGTGTTTGCCTGGAACTAGAACTACAGACAGTTGTTAGCTGCCATGTGGGTGCTGGGAATCGAACCCTGGTCCTCTGAAAGAGCAGATGGTGCTCTTAACCGCTGAGCCATCTCTCCAGCTCCTCCCCTCTCCTATCTTAAACTAGTGCATCCATTATTCCTCACAGACCACACATGTGCAACACAATTAGTGAAACTTACCTGTAAAATACAGCCCATGGTAACAGAAACATTATCTAATTGCCTCAGCAGTTTCTGCAATATTCAAAGTTTGTTGCACAAATGAATAAATAAGCAATAGGTAAGCTTTTTTTTTTTTTTTTTGGGGGCTTCTTTGTGCTAGAAACTATGAATACACATCTCTCAGACATCCTTTATTTTACAGGAAGGGGTAAGTAAATCATTCAGTTTCATGGTTAATAAATGACAAAGTAAAGATTTTAATCCAGGGCTCTTGTCTATTTGCTAATCCCTAGCATTATTAGATACACACATATCCATCTCTCTTTCTCTTTTTCTTTTGAGGACTCTGGGTGTTGGCTGTGTAGAGCTGGCTGGCTTGGTGTTCACTATGTAGCCCAAGTTGGTCTTAAGATAGCTGAAATCTTCCTGCCTTCTTGTTCTGAGTGCTAAGATTACAGGAATGAGTCACTACGTCTGGTTTCATCCCAAGACCAGGTGATGACTGTGCCATTTTCCTCTTTTAATAAATGTGTGATAAAATACCTGCTGTGTATCACGAGCCAAGGGTGCAATGGTGCAGTGGAAGCAGGCGATTCTGGCTTCATGGGACTTGTGTTATTAGCAGTGGGGAAGAAACCTTAGCTAACTGAATCTTTGCTCTTGAGGCTTGTAGCATCAGGATGGGTAACTTTAGTTATTGCACTACATAACAAGAGAAGCAGATCTACTTTGGGGGTTCACAGACTTTAGGAACTGACATCTTAGTTGAAATCTGAGTTGGGAATAGGAATCACTTAACTGAAGTCAGGAGCAAAGGGAAGGAAGGTTTTATGGGCATTCCAGACACAGAATGAGAAAAGAAAATGTGTTGCATTTTGAGACAGGGTCTCATGGACCCCAGACTGCTTGATACTTCCTCTGTAGCTAAGGATGACTTCAATTCTGCTATCCCCCTGCCTCCACTTCTCAAGTGCTGGGATTACAGACACATGCCACAGTTCCTGACTAGAAGAATGGTTTACCCTGGAAAAGAGCAAAATCCAAAACCTAACGTATGATATCCACTGAATGTATATGGCTTTCTTATTGTCATGAAACTGAAGTCTTATGTATTAGTTTTCAGAATTATCTCAAAGGTTTTTTTCACCTGTTGTTGTTTATATTATTATGGACTCTGAAATTTTATAAATTTCATGTCTTTCAATTCATTGTAGTTATTGACCTTATTTTTTTTAATTTATTTATTTTTATTTTATGTGAATTGGTGTTTTGCCTGCATGTATAACTGAGTAAGGGTGTCAGATCTTGGAATTACAGACAGTTGTGAGCTGCCATGTGGATGCTGGGAATCGAACTCAGGTCCTCTGGAAGAACAGTCAGTGCTCTTAACCGCTGAGCCATCTTTCCAGCCCTACTGACCTTATTTTTATCTCTCTATATGTGCATGCATGCATGCATGTGTGCACACACACACACACTCATGTATATGAGTATATATGTATTTTGAAATAAATTTTTACAATGTAGCTTACCCTGTCCTCGAGCTCATGATTCTCCTGCCTCAGCCCCAGAGTACAGCAATTAAAGGCATGTACCACTACATCAAACCAGTCATTTGTCTTCTCCTTCTTTGTTTTTTGAGACAAGATTTCTCTGTGTAATAGTCCTGGCTGTCTTGGAACTCACTCCGTGGACCAGGCTGACCACTGTGTCCAGAGCGCTGGAATTAAAGGCACGTGCCAGCACTGGGCAGCCATCAGTGATCCTCTTGATGCTCAGATTGCTCCACAGAGGTAGCCTGGACTCCCAAGTTCCTTTGTCATGCTCCTTCCATCTTTGGGGAATCTTTTGCTTCTCTCCTATGACCAGTCCCTTCTTTAAGGATGTCCAGTTGATGGTTGTGAAGAACTAGAAGAATTTACCAGCCCTGCTTTGTCAATATTTACTTAATATCTCTATGATAATTCTGTGAATATTGTTAGGACCACTTATTGTACAAATTCTATTTGGTATTTAATGAAAACATGGAGCCAGACATTTTGGAAAAGCTGGAATATCAGACAGATAGAGAAACAAACCACAGCCACTTTTCATTCACTAACTTCTCAGGCCTGTCTCCAAGAAGTCCAATTCCAAACCTCTTTCTCCTTAGCCCACCGAGGAAACATCTGAGAAAGCTGACCCCCCCCTTCCTCCACCCAGCTCTCTCAGCTTTCTCTTTCCATATTCCTAAAGCCAGGATTAAAAGTGTGAGTCACCACTTCCTGACCTTCTGGCTTGGCTCTGTAGTTGACTCTCCTGATATTCCAGACTAATTTTATTAAATGTATATCACTACACCACCTCCTTCCCACATGCTAGCTAGGCTGGCCTTTAATGCCTAAGCTCAAGCTATCCACTGACCCTAAACTCACCGCTGGTGACATTTGGAAAATGCATCACTACCTACAGCAGAAAAAAATTACTTTTAAAAGTTGAAATAAAGTTGCCTGTGGTATATGCCTGTAATTTCCACACCCCGAAGACAGAAGTAGGAGGATTTATTTCTTTGAGTTCAAGACTAGCCTGATCTACAAAATGAGTTCCAGGCCAGCCAGAGACACCGTGTCTCAAATAAAAAAAATTGGAAATAAAGCAGGTCTGAGGTGGAGACAGGAGGATCAGGACTAGAAACTCATCTTGAATGACGACATGGTAAGTCCAGGCCACTTGGGCTACATAAACACTAAAAATTCAAAACCAAAATAGAGAAGATAATTATAGAGTTATGCTATTTGTATTTACATTTTAAAGATTTATTTTTTTATTTTTAATTCCATGTATATGTGTGTAGTCTGTGTGACTTATGAACATGTGTACAATGCTTGTGGAGGCCAGAAGAGAGTGTCAGACCTTTAGAGAGCTGGAGTCCCTGGAAGTTATAAGAGGTGCCAGGAACCAAATTTGGGTCCTTTTAGAGCAATGAGAACTCTTTACCTCTGAGCTATCTCTCCAGCCTCTGACAGCTTAAATTGTAAGTTAGAGTTACTGTATTGTATTTCTCTAACATATATCTTATCTTTTTATTTCTTACTATGAGAATTTTGCTTCTTAATGAAATTGAAAAAAAGGTGGTAACAGTCTCTGTCTTTCTATTATTGTGAAGAGACATCATGACCCAAATACCATGTTTTGTTTTTCTCTATGTACCCTGACTGCATTGGGACTCATTCTGTAGACTGGGCTGGCCTTGAACTCATGGAGATCTGCCACGTTCTATGTGTGGAGTGCTGGGATTAAAGGCTGTGAGATCATGTTAAAGAGCTTACATCTAGATCCATAGGCAGGAGGGAGGGAGGGAGGGAGAGAGAGAGAGAGAGAAACACTGATGGAGAATGGCCTGGGCTTTTCAAACCTCGAAGCCCACCCCCAGTAACACACCTCTCCCAAGAAGGTCACATCTTCTAATCCTTCCTAAACAGTAGGAACTAAGTATTCAAGTATATGTGCCTATGGGAGATAGCCTCATTTGTAGCACTTGTGTTAGCTGAGTTAACAGTGAGTCAGTCACGGGCCTGGAGACAAGAAAACTGGGTCACTTGTGCAAGGACCATGCTGTTTATTGAGACTCGGGGTCAAATTTAAATACTCAGGGTGGAGCGCAGTGGAAATTCCCCAGGTGGCTGGAAAATTACTGACTTGGAGTAAACAACTTAAGCTTCCTCTTCTAACCCCCACAGGCAGGAAGACAGAAACTTACTAGAACTGGGTGTTGGGCACAGAATGTACAGCCAGCAACCACAGGCCTTGCCTCATGGCTCAGAGTGCAGGGAAAGGTCATGGAGAGCCCCACGCTCATTCAAACCACCATAGTATTTTTATATATGTATATATATGCATCACCATTTATATGCATGTATATATGAATCGATACATATATAATTAAGATGTTATATACACACATATATATCATTACTAACCACATTGTTCTTGTCCATTATTTTTGTTCTTAGGATATTTTCAGATGGAAACATATAAATTCTCATGCTATTAAGGAACTTTAATTGTTTCCTGTGATTACTTTTCTATCTTTTTACAAATTAGGTTTATTTATTTCACTTTGCTTTCTAGTGGATATTTTTGTGTTATTTATAATTACATAAGTCACATGGTTTCAAAGTTGATGCTGCAACTGTGAAGACCAAAATTCATCTGTACATTTGGTACTGAGGGTGGGACCCAGGTCTGTGAGTGTGCCTGCCAGCCAATAGATTCAAAGTTACGTTTGCACCACAAGGCTCAGCTAATAGTTGCTGTACCTGTATCGCATTTGCCCAATCCTGGAATACCAAGGTGTCACACCTTGCTTACATATGTATTTCTTTAAAGCCCCCCCACCCGTTGGGACTGGGGGGTCCTTAGCTTTCCAGTGGTGGTCATTGGGAATGCCCTAGACATGGGCATAACACAACATATGTTCAGATGGCACTGATGGCAATTAAGAGCATTAAGATTTTTTTTTTCAGAAGACCTGGGTTTAGTTCCCAGCACCCATGTTTTCCACACCCATGTTTTCCAAGTCACGACTGCCAGCTCCAGAGAATCTGACACCCTCATTTGTCCTCCACATGTGCCTACACTCATGTGCACCTATCTCCTGCCCCCCCACATGCATAAAATTCAAAATGTAAATTAGTTTTGCACAGCCTTCAGTTAAAAATATGTGTGCATGCTTTTAAAAAAATGTGGCTTCCATTTTTTAGACAAAGGAGGTTCTATGGAGCTGGAGGGTTGGCCTTGCTTTTGTAAGGTAACAGGTAGTTGCACATGCCGTTAATCCCATTACTAGAAAGGTTGAAACAAGAAGTGATATGATGGGCAGAAAAAAGGAATATAAAGCAGGAGTTAGGTCCTTCCCTTTTGTTTGAGGAATCATGAAGACAGGATCTTCTCCTTTCAGCTGAGGAGTTGGCTAGGTGAGAACTGACTGTGGCTTCTTCCTCAGACTCTCTGATCTGTAGTTGCACAAATTTGGTTTGTATTAAATGACACTCAGAGCCAAATATTGGGGGAAGGCTGAAATACCAGAGAGAGGAAGCACCACAGTCAATTCTCACCCAGCTGTCTTGCAACTTCCTCAGCCTCACTCCTGGTGGCTTCTGCCTGTCTCTTCTGCCTCTGCTGGGTTTCCATGAGCCCTTATATACCCTATCCCATCCAGATTAGGATTAAAGGCATGTAGCCTTGAACTCACAGAAACAGAAGAAGTTCTGTCTCTGTAGTTATGAGATTAAGGGTGTAGGTCAATACTTCGGGGCTTTCCCTGTGCTAGAATTAAAGATGTGTGTGATTGAATCTCAGCTGTTTATCCTTGTACTTAAGGATCAAGAATTTCCTGAGCTGTCTGCCTAGGATTTGACTGTGTGCTCTCTCCCCAATATTCAGGTTTTATTAAATATGTAATATATAACCACACTGATCTTTCAGCTTTACCTCAATATCTGGCTCTGGGTTTTTATTAAGACCAATTAGGATTTATGCAACATTAGGGCATGCCTATTATCCAGGTACTCTGGAGGCTGAGGCAAGAGGCTTTGAGTCTGAACACAGCCGAACTACACAAAGAAACTTTGTCAGCAAAGAAATTACTAGCTTCAGTTAAATAGTGAATTCTAGGCCAGCTTGGACTGGTGTGAGACTCTGTCTCAAAACAAACAAACAAACAAAAAGAGCACCGTTTTCTGTCCCCTCTCCCTCTTCTTCTTCTCTCTTTCTCTCTCTTTCCTTCCTCCCCTCCCCAACCTGTTCCCTGGATACCCAGATCCCAATAAACTCAACATGGCCTCCAAAAAACCCAAAAAACTATTTATCTATAACATGCTGGCTCATCATTGGCAAGATGGTGCAGTTGGTTGGTTAAAATGCCAGCAGTCAAGCCTAATGACCCAAATTCTGTCCCTGGGATACATGTGGTGGCAGAACAGAACTGACTTCCAAAAGTTCGTCTCCGGCCTCAATATATGCGCTGTGGCATGCACATGCCCACATATATATCTACATATACACGCAAATAAACAAACACCAGAGCAATATTTTTTTAAAATAAAGGCTCCATGCCCAACACTACAGAAAAACAAAACCAAAAACAACATCTAATAATTCTGATAGAATTTTAGTGAAACATGAAAGATGTCAAGTTCTGAATTTGGTGTCTAACAGGCAGGAAACAATACACACTAGTTTGTATTTAAAAACTAATCTGCAGGAAGAAGGGCATCCTATGAAGCTGAGGATGCTAATCAGAGGTCATCTCATGATTTATTTGTCAGGAAAGTAAGCACCATTCCCAGCATTAATTAAAACAAACGAGGACAATTACTAGGAACCGGTTAAGCTGAATCCAAGCTTAATTCCACTAAAAAACATCTCCAGGAAGCATCTTAATTATAATCTCCTGTTGATGATGCCTGGGGCAGCAGGTATGCACAAATACTTTATGGTCCACTAATTAGGAGGCTGAGCCTGCTAACCTCTAATTGTACAATTTGCAAATATTTTTTACATCATAACATCTTGAATTCTGTGAATTATGTTCCATTAAAATTATTGCTAAACTTCAGTTTTCTTGTATATCTTCTTGCTTTGTTGTTTGTGTGGTTGGCTTGCACCCAAAGTCCCTATGTACTAGGCAGGTGCTAGGCTATTGAACTACATTCCCAGCGAATCTTTTTTTTCTCCTTCTCTTTCTGAGACAGTCTCATTCCATAGCCCAAGTTGGCCCGAAGTCTTATTAATTCTCCATTGCCTTTGCATTTTAAAAAAGAAACTGGTAACAAGTCAATGTCTTTTCATTAGAAAAGCCATCTCAATTACACCATCCAAACAATAAAAAGGCTCTTGTCTTTGGCTACCATTGCTGGTGGGCTACTGTCAAAATGAAAAACCTTTGTGAATTTTTTCTTGTGGGGAGGGAGCTGGAGGCGAATGGACAGTATCTCACTGTATAGTTCTGGCTGGCCTGGAACTCACAAGTAGACCAGGCTGGCTTTGAGTTCACAAAGATCTGCTTTCCTCTGCCTCCCTAGTGCTGGGATTAAAGACATGTGTCACCACTCTTAGCGCATTCCTAACTGGAGCAAGGGATTTCAATGTATCTACACCTTCCTGAGACAGAGGTTTGATCTTTGTGTATCCAAAAGGATGAAGTTCAGGTTGTGTGAGGACATCAAAAAGGTCAGCTAATTGACAAACCAGATGGTAGGAAATGTCATTCACAAAGAAAAGGGACAGCAGAAAAGGGCAATGGTACAAATGTCCACGTGGGCATTAACCCTATCAAGGTGTTTATCACCAGACTAAAAACTGGACAAAGACTACCAAAAGGCTCTGGAGCAGAAAGCCAAATTTCACCCAGCTGCAAGAGCAAGGTAAACATGAGGAAGAAACAACTGAAAAGATTCAGTAAAAGTAATTTTACACATTCAATTAAAAGCGGTTAAGTGAAGGAAACAACAACATAAAGACTGGTAATATGAGTTGGACCTTTGAATTTGGCAAGAACATTTTAAGGAAAGTCAGTGTTTAGGAAAAAAGCTTCCAATGGTTTCAAGGTTATTAAGTGAGATTGCATTCGGGTTTTTTTGTTTGTGTTTGTTGTTGTTAAAGTCTCAATGGACAGACATCCTCTAGTTCAAAAACTCTGCAACAATCTATCTTTTAGATCTTTAAAAAATTTATTTTGAGTAGTCATTTTCTTTGGAAGAATTCAGCTTCTCACATGGGCGAAAATTCCTTCTTCAGGAGGACTCTTTTGAAAAGGCATTTCTGGCTCCTTAATTCTTAGAGCAATTTTTCTATTCTGTTTTAGTATTTTTGAAGCTAAAAAGATCATGTTGATATCTTCATTTAGGAATTTTCCATTCCTAATAAATTCAGTGCTATAATGTTTCCATTGGCATTTTGAATGTTGATTTTGGTATTTGCTATGCAGTATATTGGTAATGCTGGGTTTGTCACATGATATGGAGTGATCATGTTACATCCTGTGTATGTGCCCCAACCTTCTGAAACTCTCAAGCTATATATGATACTCTACTTAGGCTGGCTCATGCAGTAAAGGGCGTGGGGTCAATGCTTTTTGGGCTCATTTTCCACGCTAGTCAGGTATTTACTGCTGCAGTTCTTTACTTGCAGACTTTTAACCAGCACTGTAGACCTTTTCTTTAGGCTTGTAAAAGCTTAATAATTAGAGAGCTGGGTGTGCCTCTGCAAGCCCATCACCTCAGCATCTGGGACAATGCCTTGAGTTCAAAGCCAGCCTGGGCTGCATCCCAAGGAAGAGGCCAGCCAGGATTATATACCACAGAGAAGACGTTGTCTAAAAAACAAACAAAAGTTCATACTAAGGCAGGTAAGGAAGGAAAGCTCTTCAAGTGTGAAGTAACATCTGTGACCCAGGACAAGTACAAATCCCTGACTGAAACAAGTTTAAGAAAAATACTTATTTACTATCTGAGATGCGTGAGTGTGTAATTTTTCTTTTCTTGTTTTAGTGACAGGGTTTCTTCGTGCAGCCTTGGCTGTTCTAGAACTTCCTCTGTAGACCAGACAAATGGTAGGTATAGATCCGCCTGCTTCTGCCTCCCAAGTACGGGGATTAAAGACATGAGTTTTAAAAAAAACAAAACAAAAATCTACGGTTTTAGTCTGTCGTCCATGTTTGGCTAAGAAGCTGAGCTAATCCTTCAACCTCAGCCTTGCAAGCACGCCTCTTGGTGTGCGCCCTCACACCCGGTTCTGGTCAGATTCAGAGAAAACCACCACTCGCACTTGCAGTCCTTCCTATGGGTCGTCTTCGGAGACACTAACAGTAGATTGCTCTAGCAGGCCCGGCTGCAGCAGTCAGTCCGGGAGCCTGCAAAGCGCTGCTAAGACCGACGCCGAGTCTCAGAACGCGGGCAGCTCCGAAGGCAGCTGGGTGGATGATGCAGGGCTCGACCGCTTTACCTGCTCCCCAGCTCAGCTCCGCCCCTCTCTTCTGGCCCCGGCGAATTCAAATCGGCCCTGCCGAAGGGGCAGAGAACCGAGTGATCGATCGCTCCCGCCCCACGAGCCGCCATTTTTGGAAGGGTGGGAGGAGAAAGGCTGGGAGGCGCGGCGCCGGATCCGTGGGATGCTGACTGGACTTGGCGGCTAAAGGCAGCACGCCGGGGCCAGGGCATCTCGGCTGGCCCCGCGCCCTTCCGCTGGGTGCTCCTCCGGAATGAGGCCTCGGCGGCCGCGCGGGACGACTCGGTTCCTTCTCAGAGCGTGAGTGCGGCGCGCGCGCCCTCCGCTGTCAGTTGGCGCGCGCTCCCGCCGCCCGTCCCTCCGCGCGCTCCCGCCGTCCCCCCCCCCCCCCCCCCCCCCCCCCCCCCCCCCCCCCGCACCCCCGATGCTGGCTCGGCGCAGACTCGCTTGTTTGTTTCTGCAGGAATCCTAGGAGAGGCCGAAGCCGCCGCGATGCCGGGGAAGCTGAAGGTGAAAATCGTGGCTGGTCGCCATTTGCCGGTGATGGACCGTGCCAGTGACCTGACGGATGCCTTCGTGGAGGTTGGTGCCTGGTCCTGCCCTCCCAGAGCACAGGGTGTCGAGCCCTGTCCTGCCCGGTGTCCGCGGCTCCTTGGAGGGATGCCCACCCTCCCCCAGCCCGTGGGATGCAGCCCTCCACCCGGGACACGTCCCGCCTCCAGGTTTGCAGTGTTCCTGGGCTCAGGACGCTTCCTGGCCACCTGCCACTCCGAGGCATGGCCGCGGAGACGCTCGCACGACCTCTTTTATGATTAGGAGGTTAAGGGCCATTGCTGCAGTATATCCACAAAGCCAGCTCTCTGGGGACACACACCCTCAGTTCCACACTGCGATGACATCCAGCCCTTTCCCCAACACTGAATCAGCGGTGCAAGTCACACACAACATCGGTACTTTATCTGCTCTTGTGTAGACTGGTAGGGAGATGAGCTTTCTTAGAGTAATTTATTGCCTTGAGGCAGGAAGTCAATTAAGTTCCATGGGTTTCAATTGCAAAATTGCCTTTTAAATCTAATGATTAGTTTAAAAGTCATGCAAATTAGCTCAGGCCTATGGCCCGGAAATTAATAACTCAGAGCCTGAAAGAAGCCAAGGAGAAATTATAATAGAACCTGACATGATGAGGCAGATCATTAGAGCAATAGTCATTTGGGCTATTAATGCTTAGGGTTCAAAGATACAGTATACTTCCACTCACTATAAAATATTCTTAAAAGATTCTAGAGCCTAATTAACTGCAGCTTATCCTTTTTTTTTTTTTTTTAAATGACAGTTGTTAAGCTTACCTTCATTTTCATTGTAAAAAGTCTGTTTGCTCTTGGATCAGATGTAAACAGATCTACAGCTAAATGTAGTATTAGGTAGAATGACCCACACAGCTGATATTAATAGCTTCATTGTTGCCATATTTGTGCTGTGTACTTTTAAATTCTTAGTCCTTACAACAGTCCTGCTAGGAGTGTTATCTCATAGGGTTAGGCAGTGGAGGCCTAAGGGTGGTAATAATGTGCCTAAAATTACTTATCTTGTAAATCTCTATAGCCTTGGGTCAGTCTGTTCTAGTATACTATTCCTGCCTCTCCAGGCAAGATTAATGTTATATTTGAATGAAGGAGCTAAATTCTGTATCAGTGTTTAAGAAGATTTTCTAAGAAAGTGACAGTTGAGCTGAGCCTTGGGGAATACTCAGAATTTTTTTCAGGTAAAAGAAACAGCAAAGGTACAGAATATGGTACATGAAATGTTCAGGAAGCCATTTTAGTACATTTGGCGTAAACTGTGGGTGTTGGAGTTTGTGGAGATGAGCAGGAAAGGCGGGCTGGAGTGAAGCTTTATTTTCTTATCCTGTTCCCCTTCCGTAAGTGAGAGTAAACCAAGAGAGAGTTTTCAGCAGAAATGAGATTTTTTAAAAATTAGGTTATTCATAGGATGGCCTGAATGTGTGTAATGTTTATTTTATTTAGAGTGTCACTAAATTACCCAGGCTTACCTTGATATTAAAATCCTGCCTCAAGCCAGGCATGATATTGCACACTCTTAATTCTAGTGCTCTGGAAGAGGGGCAAGTGCATCTCTAAGTGTGAACTCAGCAAGCTCCACATAGCTCTAAGGACAGCTAGGGATACATACTGAGACTCTATCTCAAAAACTAGTAAGAAACTTGTAAAAATAAATCTTTCTCCTCCGAGTAGCTGGGATCACAGACTTGTGCCACTAAACCCAACCCTTTTAGTAAATAGTTCCTGGTTGTTGTTTGCTAGGCCCTGAGCTATTTTGGGTCTAGTTGATTATGTATTGGGTCTAGCTGATTATGTATGATGATTTACAAGAAGGATTTGCTTTCTATTTTAAGGAACTTTTATTTTGGTGACTAAAATAGATATTTAAATAGTATAATACAAATTAGGAAAAAATTGTTATGAGGGCCACAAGAGAATATAATAGAGAATGTTAAGGAGCATCTATTTTAGGTTGAATATTCAGGATCAATCGAGCAAATACCTGTTGGATGGGAAGCATCAGTTTCTGAGAGACTGTAGTTTGTGTAAACTAACAGGCAGGCAGAAGGTGAAGGAGGCTGGTGTGTTGTGGGAATGAAAGAGTATGTGGACAGGCATTTTTTAGTGAAGAGAAGGGAAAGCATTGTGAGGCACATCTGGGGAAATGGTCAGGTGACTGATGATGCAAGGCTGGAGTTAAGATTTGAATTTTACAAATTCAGTGGGTACCTATTATTAAATGACACTTTATTTGCAGTATGTTTGGGAGTCTGTTGTAGTTCAGATAACAGGCCCACATGGTGGATTTGGCTATGGAAAGAAGTGGATGAATTCCAGATCTATTTTGAAAGTAGATTAGAGCACTTATTGGTAGTTTGGAGCCAGGGGCCAAGTAAAGGAGAAGTATGGCAATTCCCAGCTTCCTGGAGGAGCCAGGTAATTTTCTGGGACTTTGCAGGATGATATGGATGAAGTACAGAGACAGTTTCCATCTGGGCATTTTAGGCTTGAGGTATCTTGTTAGCATTGGTTGAGTTGTAGATTAAAAGTGCTTCAATTCATGTTACCACACCTCCTTTAATGAAATTTACTTTGTTTTTGATTATTTACTTATTTATTTGAGACAAGATTTCTCTGTGTAGCATGGCTGTCCTGGAACTTGCATTGTAGATCACTGGCCTGGAACTCTGAGATTCACCTGCCTTTGCCTTCCAAGTGATGGGATTAAAGGTCTTTGCCACCACACTTGGCTTTAGAAAATATTATTTGTGTTTATGGGATGTATGTGTGTGTGTGTGTGTGTGTGTGTGTGTGTGTGTGTGTGTGGCTGTGCACATTCTACAGCATGAGTAAAGAAGTCAGAGGATAATTTTTGGGAGTTGATTTTCTCCTGTGATTTTAGGGATCAAATTCAGGTTTTTATGCTGTGTGGCAAGGTCTTTACCTGCTGAACTGTCTAACTGGCTCTATATCACATATTTTGAAGTCTATCTTGAGACATCCTCAGAGCAAATATAATTTGTCTGTATTCATGATAAAATGAGCACTGGGTCAAATAGTGTGACAGGGTTTTTATTTGTGTATATGTGTGTGTGTGTATGTGTGTGTGTGTATTTATGTGATTTCAGTATTGAAGTACTCGCTTATAAATGCAGTAGAAAATGGGAACTAATCAGATTGAGTCATTGGCTGGCTATTGAGCTCTGACTTATATCAGACACTGGAGTGGATGCCAGAGCTATAGTGATGAATGCAAAACGTACTTCTTTACTCATAGTACTCACCTTTTGGTAGGAGGAGGTAACTTATATGCAGTATAATTAAATATGTTGTAGATGGTGAGAAAATTGGTTTGTAAGTGTCTCTTTTTTTAAAAAAAATTTTTTTATTATATTATGTGCATTGGTGTTTTGCTTGCATGTCTGTGACGGTGCCAGATCTTGAAGTTATAGACAGTTGTGAGCTGTCATGTGGATGCTGGGAGTCGAACTCAGGTCCTCTGGAAGAGTAGTCAGTGCTCCTAACTGCTGAGCCATCTCTCCAGCCCTGTAAGTGTCTCTTGTAGTTAAAATTATGTGAATAAGAATATCACTTAGTAAGACAGACAGTTGTAGGGGCTGGAGAGGCAGCTTAGCAGTTAAGAGCACTCAATCATCTTTCAGAGGACTGTGGTTCAGTTCCCAGCACCCATATGGCCATTCGCCATGGTCTGTAGTTCCAGTTCCAGGGAATCTGACACCCTCTCTGGCCTCCACAGACACATGCATGTGATGCACAGACATCCATGCAAATAAAACACTCATATATATGTATATATAATATATACAGATAAAACATTCATATAAGATGTATACATACACACACACATAAAACAAAAGAAATTCCAAAACCTTATCACAAATCTTTGATCTGTAAAACTGGGTAGATTTCCTTTGAGACAGTCTTACTATGTAGCCCAGGTTGGCTTTGAAGTCCCCACATCTCCAAGTGCTGGGACTACAGACTTGTGCTGCCCTGCCTGGCTTTAGATTTTTAGCCATGTGACTATCTATTGGGCTATTCAAAAAAAAAAAATCACTGTTCAGGACACTTGATGTTTCTGGATCTTCTTTCGTACTGTCTCTCTTTCCTCAAAACAAGGCGAGATTTTCTCAAACTTGAGGCTAGTGAGGTGGTTCAGCAGGTACTGGTGCTTACAACAAAGTCTGGCACCTGAGTTCAGTCTCCAAACCTGGTTGTGGAAAGGAAAGAACTGGACGGACTTCCAGAAGTTGTGCTCTGACCTCCACAGGCGCATGTGCACACACAAGCATACATATATACATGAATATGTTATTTAATTAGTGTAATAAAAGAAATTTCTAACACCTGCTTAGTGGCTGGCCCTGTCCTCTAACTTATTAGAGAACTGGGATATGTTTATTCTTCAAAAATCTTGACATTGAAGACCAGGTATGGATGGTGCATGTCTTCCCCAGAAGCAGAGTTAGGTGGATCTCTGAGTTTGTGGCCAGCCTGGTCTACATAGGGAGTTCCATGCCATCCAGAGCTGGATAGTGAGACTGTTTCAAAATACAGGTCATTTGAATAGGAGGATAAGGGGAAGGAAACTGTTAATGGAATGGGTATGTGAAAAATAAGGAAAATAATGAATGATGTTTTAGGTTGGAGAAGAAGTTTCTAGAAAGAGTAAGGCCTCAGGTTTAAAAAATAATTTATTCTATTTTGTGTGTATAAGTGTTTTGCCTGCATGTATATATGTGTACCAAATGCTAGACTGGTGTCCAAGGAGATAAGAAGAGAGCATCAGTCCTCTGGATCTGGAATTGAAGACAGCTGTGAGGTGCCACATAGATACTGGGATCAAACCTAGGTTCTCTGTAAGAGCAGCTGGTGCTCTTAACTGATGGAGCATCTCTCTAGCCCCAATACCCAAGGGTTAACACCTAAAAGCAATTAATAAAACATGGAAGTGTCTAGGTGGGTCAATATGGACATTGTTACTGATCTTACTTGTGAAGTTGAAGCTCATAGTCTAAAGACGTCCAGAGATTTGGGATGCTTGGGGTGAGAAAAGAGCATGAATTTCCAGCTGTTGCAAGAAATATGGCTTTGGAGAGAGAAGAGGAATACAGCCTTTAGCAATTAAGGAAATAAGATTCTAGGGCATATTTGTCTAATAGGAATAATCTAGCAGGCAGGAGAAAATTAGAGCAGGAGGAGGGTAATGAAGGATTACAATGAAAGGGATAAGTTATGTGATGTAGTGATATCAGCTTACAGGGAGAGGGAGATAACAGAACCTAGGTGTCCAGCACCTAATGAGAAATCCACCCTTGTCATTCTTTCCTGCCTTGCCAATGTCAGAGTGTAGATGTGCACTGCCACACTTAGCAAGTTAGGAGAATTTTTTTGATGCTGCATCTGGAGGATACTTAAATGTCCATAGGTACATGCAAAAGTAGTTTTTGAATGAATAGGACAAACTTGGTGAAGGTAAAACCAGGTACATATGTAATTGGAAGGAGAGTTGGTGTTGTGTAGATTGGGTAGTAAATCCTGCTTGGTAAAGGGGGTTTAGCAGTGTTGAAGTTAGGGCAAGAGGTCTGTTTAGCAGCCCTATCAGCTAGTTCCCACTGACCCTCTGAGCTGTAGTCTCTGGTACTTTGGGTACTGCAATCCTATACATTGCTGTCCAGTATGCCTGGAGTCTTTCACCACTTGTCTAATATACTTTAGGGGGCTTATGTTTGTTCCCAGATATGGTTTTGTCAACTGTATTTAATTTTGTAATTCTTAAGGAAATTGATAAAATGAGTTTTAAAAGTTAGTTAATGCTATATAAAGATTTATAGAAATAGTCACTGATAATTGCTCTGGAATTAGGAGGAGAAAAGAAAAAATAGAATTCTTTGTTCACATTAAAATGTAAGTTAAAGTTAAAAATTAAAAAAAAATATTGCAACCAGCTTTGACTTGTGTCACCACATAAATATAAACCAGATCACAGATTCTTTCAGTGTAGTTTATGCAGAAACTGATGTGGAACTGTAATTAGTAGACCGTAGGTAAGAAAAAGTATTACTTTTAAAGAAAGTGCATGTTTTTATATTTCCTTGTAAATTGATGCAGTTTGTAGTTAAAAAGATTGTGTGTGTTGTACATGTGCCCTGGTGCAAAAGTGGAGGTTAGGGGCTCTTCTTTCACTATGGGCTCTGAGAATGAAGCTTAGGTAGTCAGGCTTACAATTCATTTCTTCCTATTGAACTTAAGTTTTTAGTGATTCTGTGATCTAACCAGTTGCTAGAATAACAGATCAAGTATTGGTCCAAGTTGTGTTGGCTGAGGGAATTTCTCCTCTATGATGTGAAGACCAAGTAGTAAAGATGGTTATTCTTGAGAAGGCATTCTTGTGCAGTACTGAGATGTGCAAGACCTTCTATTTAATCACCACTTCAAACAAAAACCAAGTTCTTTTTGTAGAAATCTTTAGAATGAATAAGACAAGAGTTTTTTGTTGTTTACTTGTTTTACAAAGGAAGTTTTAATAAATAGATCTTCATATTACTGTTCATACTACAAATTGGCTAAACCATGCCACGTGTGTTCATCCAAGAATTCGAAGGAGCAAAGAGAAGAAAATAAACATTTAATCAGTATTTTCCATCATACAGTATTTTCATGGCTAATGTATAATCATGAAATGTCCCCGCAACTCTCCTTTTTAGAGGAAAAAAGCAGATTTGAACAGATTAAATACCTTCAGTAGAAAATGCTCTACTTCACTGTAGGACTCTCACATAAAAATCCCTGCTGCTCTAAAGGAAGTTGTAAGATTTTTGTTTAATTGCTGGTAAATAAAATCATCTTTGAAGTAATCAGGAATGTAGGAACTGTGGTTCTCACTAGAAGGGGATTACACAATGGTCACATGTGGTTTAACTTTGTTTTGTTTATTGAAGTATGGGGAGTGTGGATTTCTAAGTTATCTTAAGTGGACAGTTGACAAAAAGGAAAGAGAACATCAGCACAGCTACTGTGGAGGAAAGAGGGCTGGGGGCTTAGAACTTGAAACCCTGTGTTCTTGTGGCCGTGAGCCAGGACCCTAAATATACTTGGCATTTGAGTGGGTATATAATTAGTAAGCCTTTTACTTCAAATGGCAGCAAACTAAATACTAATATGCCTAAAATACTTAAAAGTACAGCTCTTCTTTGAATACCATAGTATCATGGTTGGATCAGGCTTCCATAAACTGATGGACAGGAAACAAAAATTGGAAGTTCATTTAAAGCTGGCAGTGGGTACCACTAGCAATCCCAGCCACAAGTAGAAGCCATGGGCTATATGTGTTTTACATATTGTTTGTAAATGCCTTCCATTTATTTGAATATTTTTAACAGTATTAAAGGTTGTCAGATGGGGGCTGGAGAGATGGCTCAGCGGTTAAGAGCACCGTCTGCTCTTCCAGAGGACCCGGGTTCGATTCCCAGCACCCACGTGACAGCTAACAACTGTCTGTAGTTCCAGTTCCAGGCAAACACCAAGGCAAATAATTAAATAAACAAATAAAAGTGTTTAAAAAAATTTTTTTTTTTAAAAAAAAGGTTGTCAGATGAACTATTTGTTTTTAAAGTATATTTCATTACCTACAGTTAAATAGAAGTTGTGTCTTTATAGCTGAAAATAAGAAATACAAAGTCTTTTAGCTTGGATATGTTAGTGTTCTTTTAAGTGTTTTCTTAGAAATGTATTAAAATGCCAGTTGTTAGAACTTGTGCTTTGTTAGGTATCATTTTAGGATATGGTTGTAGAAAATGGCAATTTTTAAAATTTGTGTTTGTTAGACTTTTTCTTTTTAGAAATATGTTGATTTCATTTGATAGCTTATTGTATTAACACCAGTAACTTTGTGGAAGAGATTTTAATTTTTTTGTTTGTTGAGACAGAGTTTCTCTGTGTAGCTTTGATTGTCCTGGAATTCAATTTGTAGATCAGGTTGGCCTTGAA
The DNA here is from genome assembly GCA_004025045.1 of Sigmodon hispidus. Taxonomy (NCBI): domain Eukaryota; kingdom Metazoa; phylum Chordata; class Mammalia; order Rodentia; family Cricetidae; genus Sigmodon; species Sigmodon hispidus. Next base: position 71,015 of record PVIH01001745.1, on the reverse strand, counting down.
CTCACAGGGATCTGCCTGGGACTAAAGATGTGAGCTACCACTACCTGGCAGAAATTTTTGGTTTTTGTTTGATATTATTTAAGGTTTTAAGTTGAACATGTCACTTTTAAAGAAATTTTAGTAATGTGTTTGATTTTGTCTAGAATTAATTTCTCTTTTGAAAGTTGCTGATTCTTCACTTAAAGTAGCCCTATCATTGTGTTTTGTGCCAATTAATTTTGTGTCTATTAATTTAGTTGATAGAAGATAGACTGAGTTCCTAGAGGTGAAAATCATTAATACTGTGTTGATAGTTACCTCAACAAGTCATATACTGATTTGTCATTTTTATTACTTTTATATCTAAAAGAAAATACTTTTTTTAAACAAAAGAAATTGAGGGACAGTTCTTTTGCTGTTTAATTTTTTGTCTTTGTTTCTTGTGAATTTACTCTGGGGAAGGCTGGCTTACACTCCTGGCAGTCCTGTGGCCTCAGCCTTGTAAGGACTGTATGTATAGGCATATGCCACCCCTTCCTGCTAACTGTGACAAATTGGGAGACTTAGTTTTTATGGTATATTTGACAAATGCTTTTCTCAGTTTCTTGTTAATTTTGACTTTATGATAGTTTAAAAACATGTAAAATATTGCTATTTTTATGTGCTCCTAAATTTATCATTAAATTATTATTTTTTACTCTGTATTCAAACTGCTTAGGTATCAAGTACTTTAAACTGTAAAACTAAGTAGAACAATATGCAGAAGAGAAAACACATTTTTGTATATTTTAATTTCTTAGGCTAAGCAATAAGATCAGCAAGCATAATTCTTAGCTGATTGAAGCAGCATTTGTAAGTATCTATATATACATAACTGTACTAAGTAAATATTGTGATAAAATGACAGGCTTTAATTTCTCTCAAGGTCAGTCAAGGTCCTTGTTGAAAAAATTGAGGGACTAGATAAAGGGCTAAAAGAGTAGATAGGGACAGCAAGGTGGCAGTTGGTAAAGGAGTCCTCTGCCAAGCCTGAGGACCTTAGTTTCCCTGGGACCTACACATGTAGAACATGTACACAGGCATACAAAATAAATGAATGTGGTTACATCTTTTATTAAAAGAGCCTTTAAAAAATGATTTAATTTAGAATTGGAATGGCAGGTTAGGAAGGTACTTTTATCATGTTGTTCTTAGGCTTCTTGACCACTTCAAAATCCATTTTGAGTATTCACAGTTGCTTTTTTTGGGGGGGGGCACCAGGGCTTAAGTTGTTCTCTTCTCTCTTTAATTGTGGGCCTTTATGATTTAGTGCATGCCAGTGAACGGAGATAGTCTCTACTCATAGCTCCTTTGATTGTCCTTGAGGATGGAAACATAAAATATAGTTTATCACTGTACCACTGTGTGCATAGGTAAGGGATATGAAAAATAATAAGTGTGAGGAAGTTAGAAAACAAGGAGCTAGTACTCCATCGTTGTGTTGTTGGGGGTGTTTTGGCTTCTGTTGCTTAGATGCTAAGAGGATGTCTTCCTTCCCTCCTGATTTTGTTGGAGCTGTTCTCCTTCAAGTGGACACCCCTGCTCCTTCCTGGGGCTGAGGTCACGATGCATAGTTTCTCTTGCCAGTGGGGCTGGAGCTGGTCAGGTAGACCTGTAGGTAACCCGTGCTACCTTGTATCCTACTTGTTTACCTGGGCAGGTCAGCCTTCTTTGTTTTTAGTATGTCTGTCTGTCTTTTTCCTTCTTTTGTTAATCCTCACCTTGCTTAGCTGCTATCTTCCCTGCAACAGTGGCCCCCCTCAATCCACCTCTCCAGTTTTTTTAGATAACTTTCTATGCAGACCAGACTGGCCTTGAACATAGAGATCCAACTCCCTGCCTTCTGAGTACTGGAATTAACATTTTTGGTATTTGTATTTGAATAGTTTCTTTTTTCTTTTAGGTAAAATTTGGAAATACAACCTTTAAGACAGATGTGTACCTCAAGTCACTCAATCCTCAGTGGAACTCAGAGTGGTTTAAATTTGAGGTAAGCTGTTGAATATTTCTGTTGTTTGTTTGGATATATCTCCCCCCCCCCTTTGGGAATGATAAACACTTTCTACTTTAAGTATACCACTTATCTTTTTTTTAAATATTTTATTTTTATTTAATGTGAATTGGTGTTTTGCCTGCATGTATAACTATGTAAGGGTGTCAGATCTTGGAATTACAGACAGTTGTTAGCTGCTGTGTGGATGCTGGCTGGGACTTGAACTCAGGTCCTCCAGAAGAACAGTCAGTGCTCTTAACCGCTGAGCCATCTCTCTAGCCCTCAGTATATTAGTTTTTATACCAGAGAAGTATTTCCTTTTGTGTTTATTGGAAATATTGAACTTTTTTTGTTTTTGTTTTTGTTTTTTTTTTTTTTGGAGACAGTTTCTCTGTATAATTAATTACCTTGGCTGTCCTGTAGAGCAAACTGGCCTGGAACTCACAGGCACCCACCTGTCTCTGCCTCAAAAGTGCTGGGCTTAAAGGTGTGTACTTTCACCACTCAGCTGGAATATTGATGTTTTGAAGCATTACATCATAGTTAAAATTTAAGCTAGTGTAGGAGAAAAATGGTTGTCCTCATAGGCATTATGCTCTTGTAGTTTCTATGGGTTCTAGCAAATATCAGCTCTGAAGAACGATGTGCAGACTTAGAAACAGAGTCTTGTTCTTCTAACTACTTTGTATCTATAATGTCACTAAGGTTGGCTTTGAACTCCTGATTTTTCTCCCAAGTCCTAGAATTATAGGCATCTGACACCATGTCTGGTTTTGACCAGTTTGTATATTTTGTTTTGAGGCCAAGTCTTGCAATATTATCCATGCTGGCCTTGAACTGAAACCCTTTTGCCTCAGCCTCCGACACAGCTGGTGCATTCCACTTTGCTCAGCTTCTTTTAGGTACAAACATTACTACTATTTTCAAAACATTTCTTATTACCCAAAACAGAAACTGTACTCTTTGAGCTATAATTGTCATTCCCCCTTTTCTAGACTGGTAGCTTCTGATCTGCTTCCTGTTTCCTTGAATTTGCTTATGATAGAACTCATCATGCAGTTGAAGATGACCTTAAATTTCTTCTAGTCCTTCTGCTTTTATCTCCAGAGTTCTGGGATCACAGACATTTGTTTGTAAAATTTATTTTATGTGTATAGATGTATAGATGTTTTCTTCTATATGTTTGAGTACCATGTATGTGCACTTATGATTGAGTACATTCCATGTTTGTCTTTCTGAATCTGGGTTACCTCAAGATAATTTTTGTCTAGTTCTATCCATTTGCCTGCAAATTTCATGATACAATTTTTTCTTTCTCTTTTTTTCTTTTTTTACAGCTAAGTAATACTCCATTGTGCAAATGTACCACATTTTCTTTATCCATTCTTCATTTAAGGGGCATCTAGGTTGTTTCTGTTTATTATGAGTAATGCTGCTATGAATGTAATTGAGCAAAGTCCTTGTATGATTGAGCCTTCTTTGGGTATATGCCTAAGAGTAGGAGTGTTGCTGGTAGATTGATTCCCAATTTTCTGAGAAATCTCCATACTGATTTCCAGAGTGGCTGTACAAGTTTATACTCCCACCAACAGTGGAGGAGTGTTCCCTTTTCTGCACATCCCCTCCAACATAGGCTGTCATCAGTGATTTTGATCTTAGCCATTCTGAATGGTGTAAGATGCAATCTCAGAGTTGTTTTGATTTGCATTTCTCTGATGGCTAAGAATGTTGAACACTTCCGTAGATGTCTTTTAGCCATTTGAGATTCTTCTGTTGAGAATTCTCTGTTTAGACCTGTACTTCATTTTAAAATTGGATTATTGGTATTTTGATGTCTAGTTTCTTGAGTTCTTTGTATATTTTGGAGATCAGCCCTTTTTCAGATGTGGGGTTGGTGAAGATCTTTTCACATTCTGTAGGCTGTTTTGTCTTATTGACAATGTCTGTTGCCTTTCAGAAGCTTCTCAGTTTCAAGAGGTTCCATTTATTAATTGTTGTCTCAGTGTCTGTGCTGCTGATGTTATATTTAGGAAATGGTCTCCTGTTCCAATATAATACATCAAGGCTACTTCCACTTTCTTTTTTATCAGGCTCAGTGTTACTTGGTGCTAGACTCTTTCTGTCTGGCAGATAGGGCAGAAGGGAGATCCAGACCAGCTGGCCTCTCCCTGGGGTTGGAGTGGGATGGTGGGTGTGACGACCCAGTACCCCCTAGCCACCGGGGGAAACCACACACTGAGTCAGAAGCAAGAACTCACTTTATTGTATCTGTCTGGGACTTACATAGGGTTGTGAGAAGGGGATGGGAGTCTTGGGATGGGGTAGGTGGGTGGAGAAAAAGGGCCAATAGTATTTTACCATGTTAGCAGAGGCTAGGCAGAGGCAGTCTTAGATCAGGCTATGCTGAGTCACTCACACATGGAGTTTATGGCCAGAGACAGGTCGTCAAACTCTAGAAAGGCTTAGGAATTTACACTGGACCTCAACCCTGAGGCCTCAGAAGGGCCCAACAACTTGGTTTATGTTGAGGTCTTTGATCCACTTGGACTTGAGTTTTGTACATGGCCATAGATATGGAACTATTTGTATTTTTCTATATGTCAACATACGGTTATGCCAGCATTATTTGTTGAAGATGCTTTCTTTTTTCCATTATATAATTTTGGCTTCTTTGTAAAACAGGTGTTTATAGGCCTGTGGATTAATGTCAGAGTTTTCAATTTGATTTCATTGACCCATGTGTCTCTTTTTATGCCAATACCAAAGTGTTTTTATTAATATAGCTTTATAGTAGAGCTTGAGGTCAAGGATGGTGATGCCTCCATAAGTTCCTTTATTTTACAGGATAGTTTTGGCTATTCGGTTTTTGTTTTTTCATATGAAGCTGATTATTGTTCTTTCAAGGTCTGTGAAGAATTGTGTTGGGATTTTGATGAGGAGTGAATCTGTAGATTGCTTTTGGTAAGACTGTCATTTTTACTATGTTGATCCTACTTATCCAAGAGCGTGGGAGATCTTTTCATTTTCCGATAATCTTCTCCAGTTTCTTTCTTCAAAGATTTAAAGTTCTTGTTATACAGGTTTCTCAGTTTGGTTAGAGTTACCTTAAATTATTTTATTTGTGGCTATTGTAAAGGGTGATGTTTCTGAGATTTCTTTCTCAGCCTGTTTTTCATTTGTATATAAGAAGGCTACTGTTTTTTTTTTTTTTTTTTTTTTTTTTAGTTAACCTTATTTCCTGCCACAATTCTGAAGGTGTTTATCAGCTGTAGAAGTTCCCTGTTATTGGGGTCCCTTACATATATTATCTACTATCTGCAAATAGCGAAAGTTTGACTTCTTTCTAATTTATATCCCCTTGATCTCCTTTTGTTTTCTTACTGCTCTAGTTAGTTAGAGCTTTGCATACTGTTGATGGATAGTGAGAGAATAGACAGCCTTGTCTTGCTTCTGAGTTTAGTGGAATTGCTTTGAGTTTCTATTTAGTTTGATGATGGCTGTTGGCTTGCTGTATTTTGCCTATATTATGTTTAGGTATGTTCCTTGTAACTCTAATCTCTATTAGATCTTTATCATGAAGGGATGTTAGATTTTGTTGAAGGCTTTTTCAGCATCTAATGAGATGATCATGTGTTTTTGTTTTTGTTTTTTTTTCTTTCAGTTTGTTTAGATAGTGGATGAAAGATTTTCGTATGTTGAACCATCCTTAGATCTCAGGGGTGAAGCCTACTTGAATGATTTTTTTGATATATTCTTGGATTCAGTTTGCTAGTATTTTATTGAGTGTTTTTGCATCATTGGTCATGAGGGAGATTGGTCTGTAATTCTCTTTGTATGTCTTTGTGTGATTTGGGTATCAGGATGCTGTAGCCTTGAAAAAGAGTTTGGCAATATTTCTTCTTCTTATGTCGTGGAACAATTTGAGGAGTATTGGTATTGGCTCTTCTTTGAAATTGTGGTAGAATTCTGTGCTCAGTCAACTGGCCCTGGTCACTTACTGGCTGGGAGACCTCGATGACTGCTGCTACTTCCTTAGGGTTGATAGGTCCATTTCAGTTGTTTGCATGGTCTTGATTTAATTTTGTTAAGTAGTACCTACCCAGAAAATTGTCCATTTCTTTTAGATTTTTAAATTTGTATAGTAGAGGTTTTTGAAGTGTGACCCAATGGTTCTCTGGGTTTCCTCAGTGTCTGTTGTTATGTCTCCCTTTCCATTTCTGATTTTGTTTATTTGGATATTTTCTCTCTGCCTTTTGGTTAGTTTGGATAAGGGTTTGTCTATCTTGTTGATTTTCTCAAAGTCTTTGCATTGTTCTCTTTGTTTCCGTTCAATTTGATCATTTCCCGGGACATCTATTCCTTCTGAGTGAGTTTGCTTTTTTATTTTGTTCTAGAGTTCTCAGGTATGTTGTTAAGTTGCCGGTGTGAGATTTCTCCACTTTCTTTATGTAGGCATCTAGTGCTATGAACTTTCCTCTTAGCACTGCTTTCATGGTGTGCCATATGTTTGGATATGTTGTGCTGCCATTTTTATTGAATTCTAGGAAGTCTTTAATTTCTTTCCTTACTTCTTTCTTGACCCAGTGTGGTGATTCAGTTCAGCATTGTTCAGTTTCTCTGAGTTTGTAGGCTTTCTGTAATTTGTGTTATTGTTGTATTTTGACTTTAAGCCATGGTGATCTGATAAGATACAGGGAATTATTCCAATTTTTTTTTGTATTTATTGAGATTTGCTTTGTGACTAAGTATGTGGTCAATTTTAGAGAAGGTTCTATGGGGTGCTGAAAAGAAGGTATATTCTTTTGTGTTTGGGTGGTAAGTTCTGTATATACTTATTAAGGCCATTTGAGTCATAACATCTGTTAGTCCCTTTGCTTCTCTGTTAAAGTTCTGTCTGGTAGACCTGTCCAATGTTAAGAGTGAGGTATTGAAGTCTCCCACTATATGTGTGTGTGGTTTGATGTGTGATTTAAGCTTTAGTAATGCTTCTTTTACAAATATGGTGCCCTTGTGTTTGGGGCACAAATGTTCAGAATTGAGACTTCTTGATGGAATTTGAAATGTCTTTCTCAATTTGTTTTGATTAATTTTAGTTTGAAGTCTGTTTTGCTAGATATTAGGGTAACTACACCAGCTTGTTTTCTTCGTCTCTTTGATTGGTAAATCTTTTCCCACCCTTTACTCTGAGGTAATGTTTGTCTTTGAAGTTAAGCTGTTTTTCTTATATGCAGCAGAAGGATGGATCCTGTGTCTTTTTATAGAGGAATTGAATCCATTCATATTAAGAGATATTAATGACTGGTGATTGTTATTTCCTGTTACTTTTTTGGTTTTGTTGTTGTTGATAGTATGTGTGTGTTTCTCTTTGGGATTTGCCTGTGTGAGATTATCTATTACTTGAATTTTTGTGGGTGTGGCTAACTTCCTTAGGTTGGAGTTTTCCTTCTAGTATTTTCTGTAGTGCTGGATTTGTGGATAGGTATTGTTTATGGCTTTGTCATGGGATAACTTGATTTCTCCATCTATGGTGATTGAAAATTTGTTGGGTATAGTAGTCTGGGATGGCAACCATGGTCTATTATCTGCAAGACATTTTTCTTCTTTCTTTTTTCTATCCCCTTTATCCTTAGGTTTGGTCTTTTCATGGTGTCCCTCATTTCCTGGATGTTTTGTTTTAGGAATTTGTTGGATTTACTATTTTCTTTGACCAAAAAATCTATTTCTTCTATCATATCTTCAGTGCCTAAGATTCTCTCTTCTATTTCTTGTAATTCTGTTGGTTATGCTTGCATTTGTAGTTTGTGTTCATTTATTCAGATTTTCCATTTCCAGAGTTCCTTTGGTTTGTATTTGCTTTATTGCCCCTATTTCATTTTTCAAGTATTGAACTGTCTCTTTCACCTGATTATTTTTTCTTAGGTTTCTTTAAGGAATTTATTGTTTTCTTCCGATTTTTTGTTTATTCATTCCTCCATTTTTTTAAGGGAGTTTTTCATTTCCTCCTTAAGGGCCTCTATTATTTTTATAAAGTTACCTTTAAGGTCTTTTTCTTCTGCTTTTTATTTAATATTTATTTTTATTTTATGTGAATTGGTGTTTTGCCTGCATGTATAGCTGTATAAGGGTATCAGATCTTGGAATTACAGACAGTTGTTAGCTCCCATGTGGATGCTGGGAATCAAGCTCAGGTCCTCCAGAAGAACAGTCAGTGCTCTTAACCATTGAACCATCTTTCCAGCCCCCTGTTCTGCTTCTTCTACTTGGAATGTTCAGGTCTTGCTGTTGCAAAATCACTAGTTTCTGGTGGTACCATATTATTCTTTATGTTGTTGAATGTATTCTTATACTACTGTCTACCCATCTGTGTTTGGGGTAATTGTAGGTATAGGTGTTGATTCTTCCTTCATTTGGTATAGGTGGTGCCTGTGTCTCTGGTGTTGCCCTTCCTCCAATTGGTGCAGTGGAACCTGTACCTTTGGGGCGGGGGGGGGGGAAGAGGAGCTTCTATGCCACTGGGTCTGGTGGTAGAGTGGCCTGGCCACTGGAGTCTTGCCTGCTGACCAGTTGCTGGGAATCTTCCTTCAATTGGTGTAGGTGGGGGCTGTGGCTTGGGGCTATCTGATGTGCTGGGGATGGTGGTAGAATGACCTCTTCTTCAGATTGGTGCAGTGGGCTGTGGCTCCAGGTTGTGAGGCCTTTTGAAGCTGCTGGGGATGGTGGTGGAGCTGCTTCTTCCTCCACTTTGTGAAGGTGGCTGTGGGGCCCTCTGATGTAGGCCATTATAATCTGTATCATTCCCAGCACTACTGTCTTCCCTGCTCCTACTACTGTGTCCCTTTACGCCCCACTTAAAACATTCAACTACTTTCCTAATCCAAAGTCCCAAAGTCTATATTCTGTCAACAAACACCATGGTCAGGCTTGTCACAGCAATACCCCATTCCTGGTACCAGCTTCTGATTTAATAATCACTGTCCTATTGCTGTGAGAAGACACCATGACCAAGCCAGCATTACTAAAAGAAAACATTTAATTGGGGGTTTGTTTACAGTTTCAGAGGTTTAGTCCATTATCATCATGGACTAAATGGGAACAGGCATGGGTCTGGGGAAGTAGCTGAGAGCTGGTGCGGGGTGGGGGGGAAGGGAGGGGAAGAGAAGAGAAGGAAGGGGAGGAGAAAAGAGGAGAGGAGGGAAGGGGAGGGAAAGGGGGAGGGGAGGAGAGGAGTACCCATGCCCTGGGTACTAGTTGTGCCTATAACGTACCATTTGCAAGATAGTTTGGGAAATATAATCTTTTAGCAGGCATATTGCTACTCAGGTGAAACATCTAAACACTTACAGTATTTCTGAGAAACCAGGCTTGGTGGCACACATCTTTAATCCCATCACTAGGTAGGTCAACTCTGTGAGTTAGAGGCCAGTCTGGTCTGCCTAGAGTTTCAGGACATTCAGGGCTACATAGAAACACCCTGTCTCCTGTGTGTGTGTGTGTGTGTGTGTTGAAGTGTTTTACTTTTGGTAGTTTTGGGATTTTATTCAAGGCCTTGTAGTGTGTATGCTAGGCAGATGCTCTACTACTGTTTATGCTCTACTACAGATTTATGGTGTTCGGCCCTAGCTACCACACTTGTGTATGGTAATCTTTCTACCTCTGCCTTACAGATAAATCTCTTAACATGCCTTTATGGTTTGGTAGTGTATAGCTTTGCGATACTTAAGATTTCAAAGGTATGAGATTTAATTTCAGGATGTACTTTTAGGTGGATGATGAAGATTTACAAGATGAACCTCTACAGATCACAGTTCTTGACCACGATACTTACAGTGCTAACGATGCTATTGGCAAGGTGTACATTGACATCGACCCTTTACTGTATAGTGAAGCTGCCACAGTCATCTCAGGGTGGTTCCCAATTTATGACACCATACATGGTAAGGAGTAGCATTGGAAGAAAATGAAATGCAGTCTTATTTTTTTCTGTTTACTTTTTCTACTACACTGTGCTTTTAAAAATATTCCTAAAAGGTACCTTGAAAAATAGACAGGTAGTCAGGTGTTGCTGAGAGAATCTACATTTCTCTGAACACAGTTAAAATACCTGCTGAATCCATGTGACAGAGGAAGTCAGTGCATAAAAGCTATCTTGCGTGTTATGATTTGACTCTGGTGGAGCATTTTTCTAGCCAGCATTATATTCCAGGATGGTATCTAACACTGACAAGAAAAAGTAAAATACAGAATAATGTGTTGTTATTCTATATTTTAAGACCTATCTTCAAATTGACTAATACTGATATTTGTTGCCTGAAAGATTCCTAAAACCTTTTGTTATTTAAAGGTGGATTCTTAGGCAGAAATGATGCTACATGCTTTCAATCCCAGTACTAGGCAGGCTGACTAGAACTGTGAGTTCAAGGTTAGCCTTTTGATCTAGAACATTTGAAGTCTCTGAAATGCTGCTGTGAGTTGCTGCTTTGGGTTCTGTGGTTGAGAGCTATTTTCAGCACAGTGACTATGTCATTCCTTGTTTTGATTTAGTTTCTCACAAACGTGTCATGTTTTAGAGGAGTTTATGACACATTGCAGAGCAGAATGTACACATCTACAGGATGCTGTAGAGATGTAGAGATGTCACAGTGCCCTCCTGTTACAGCTTTTTTTCTGTTTTAGAAAATAACTATGTTTATAAAAAGTTCATGCCCATTTATTATAAGTAAAGCAATGATTAATTTTTTAAAAATTAGTAATCTTTAATTTTATTATGGTACATATTGATAATTACTTTTAAAAAAATTCCTTGAAATCCTCAATAATTTTAGATTGTAAAGGAATTTTATGATCAAAAACATCAGAGACTGACTTGTTCTAACTGTACGGTTGCATTTGAGGGCTTGTGGTTACTCAAGACTGATGCAAATGTCCCAGCCCTGCTGCTGCTTCTGCACTTTTTTTTCTTGACCTGGCAGTTTCACTGATAGAGTGATAGAGATAAAAAGGAGATGTTTGTAATATAGCAAGACATTGGTGTATAAGTTCATTGTGACTTTATCCATATCCTGTTACTCACTACCATTCAAAATGATAAAACAGATTGAGAAAAGGGATTTTAAAATAGGTTAGATCCTATTACAGGCCTGTTTTACAGTCACAAAAAAATGAGGTTTTCAGAAAACAGTGAAACAGGTATACCAGTGTGATATACTTAGGGCTCAAAGTTATTGAAATAAAAGCATTTTAATATGTAATAACATTAGAAAATTTTTGTAGAGTGTATGATATAGTGCTGATGCTTTGCATGGTTCCATTTCTGGATTATAAGTGATTTTCTGTTTCTTCTCCCCTCACCCTCTGTTTTCTACAGTGTGTATATTTTACATTAGCTATATAGTCAGGAAGTAAATACAATCAAATGCTATTATAGTTAAGATAAGCTCTAAATCTAGGGGGATGGCTTAGTTGTCAAAGTGCTTGCTGTATGAGATGAGAACTGAGTCTGATGCTCAGAAGCTGCAGTACGGGGCAGACCAGTACTAGGGCAGTAGCAGAAGGGTCCTTTGGCTGACAGGTTGTCTAGCCAAGTCAGTGAGTTCAAGGTTTAGAGAGACGCCCTGTTTCATAGAGGGGAGTGAGTGGGGAAATGGCTCAGTCATAAAAGTGATTGTTCTATAAGAACAAGAGGCCGAGTTCAGTTCCCCAGCACCCATGTAAAAGCATGGCACCTTCTGTAGTCCCAGAACTGGAAAGATGGACACAGACAAATCCCTGGAGCTCACTGGTCAGTCAGTGATGCTAAAGAGGCAATTATGGGCCTGGCTCAATGTTTGAAATATCTCTCTTTGTTTCAGTAAAATAGTAAAGGCTTTCTTAGAAGGCCTTCCTCCATCAGCACTCAGTTGACAAGAGATCAAGACAGTCACATAAAGGTATTACATGTTTACATAAGGGCCATTCTTTTTTATTGCAGCATGTTTTGAAAGCCCTACATCTAAAACTTATCATGTTGAATCAGAGTCCTAATGAATTAGGACTCTGTCCTTGCTGTCATAAAGAACTGACTTTTTATTCTTGCCCTTGTCCTTGCCCTAGTTAGTTGCCAACACTATGTAGATTGCTAACTTGTAATAAAGTAGTAATTTCTTCTTTAAAATGGGAATGATACTACTGTAGGAATGACCTTACTGGCTTGATGTGAGCACACTGAGTGTTACGGGTCATGTCCTAGGCCTGAACAAGTCTCTCCACCATTGCCATCATTATTTCAGATGAGGCTTCTTTTAGGCAGTCTTGCTAAATGGGTACTGATCAGTAACTGCGGACATGAAGCTTCTCTTAGGCTGTTACACTTAGCTTCAGTGTACCCAGTGACTTCCTTGGAGTGAGAAAACCTAGGAAGAAAAGCTAACCTTACTATTATGATAGTTCATTACTTCAGGATCAGTAAGTGCATCTATTTGCATCATGGTTTATTTTGTGGTGTTTTCTTAACTTAGAAACTCAAATTTTCTTTTTAAATCTGTAGGTATCCGTGGAGAAATCAATGTGGTTGTAAAAGTAGACCTCTTCAATGATTTAAACAGATTTAGACAATCATCATGTGGAGTTAAATTCTTTTGCAGTAAGTAAATGCATTGTCTTATTTAAGAGGAAAATTTAATGAATTTTAAATATGAAAAACCAGTACTCAGATGGATTAATGGAGAAAGTATTGGCTTGGTTTTGATATCAGAGAGAAAAATGTTAAATTTCTAGAAACAGTCACTCTAAGTCTGTGACTGTTTATTTTGTTTTTAGTGTAGATGGTATCTAATTTTTACAAGTTCTTGGAATTTTTTATTAAAAAATCTTGAACATTTTGCTATGGTATAGAAAGCTGAATGAGGGTAGAACTGTGGATGACACTACGGAGCAGTCTGCAGCCTAGACTCATGAGGCCCCAGGCCAGTGATGTGTGTGAGTCTACTCTGGAAACTCATGCCAGTCTGTGTTAGGGGGTCGAGCACCCTCGAGTATTCATGCTCCATGAATGAATACATTTTTTGAGAACTTGTTTGGTGTGAACATTCCACTTTTTTATAGATTTTACTTAAAACCAGTGATACATTTATATAAATGAATCTCTTATTCAGTAGATATATTAATTAGTACAGTGACTGCTGCAACAGTCATGCAACATATGGCCATGGATTCTGTTTGGAACTGCTCGGCTACGGGACTCGTCAACATGTTCAGAAAGGGGCTATAGTGTGAAATACAAACAAAGTTCTGCATATTATGTTAGCATCAGCTGGCCAACTTTCACTTTGCTTTTATAAACTTAAATTTCTTTTTTAATATTTATTTTTATTTTTATGTGAATTAGTATTTTGCCTGCATATATAACTGTGTGTAAGGGTGTCAGGTCTTGGAATTACAGATAGTTATCTGCCATGTGGATGTTAGGAATTGAACTCAGGTCCTCCAGAAGAACAGTCAGTGCTCTTAACGCTGAGCCATCTCTCCAGCCCCTTAAATTTATTTTTAAAATTACAGATTTATGTGGTACTTTGTGATATTAACATTTATTTTCTTAAACTTGAAGTGAACAGTGGTTTAATGTCTATAGCTATTCTCTGGATCATAAAGGTACAGTTTATATTTGATATTTATTTAAAAATAATTTTAGGGGGGCTGGAGAGATGGCTCAGCGGTTAAGAGCACCGTCTGCTCTTCCAGAGGACCTGGGTTCGATTCCCAGCACCCACATGGCAGCTAACAACTGTCTGTAGTTCCAGTTCCAGGCAAACACCAAGGCAAATAAATAAGTTAATAATAAAGTTTTTTTAAAAAAAAAATAATAATTTTAGGGCTGGAGAGATGGCTCAGAGGTTAAGAGCACTGACTGTTCTTCCAGAGGTCCTGAGTTCAATTCCTAGCAACCACATGGTGGCTCACAACCATCTATGATGACATCTGGTGCCTTCTTCTGTGTACTGTATACATAATAAATAAATCTTTAAAAAAATAATAATTTTATGTGCGTTGGTATGAGGGTGTCATATCTCCTGAAATTGGAGTTACAGACAGTTGTGAGCTGCCATGTAGGTGTTGGGAATTGAACCTGGGTCAGCCAATGCTCTTAATTGCTGAATCATTTCTTCATCCCCAATATGTTTACTATTTTTTTTTTTGTGAGAAATGCGAGAGGCCTTATGACAGGAAATTATTTTTAGGATAAAGCAGATTTTAAAATGTTGTTTGAGAGGTCTTACAATTATTTTGAGGTTATGTAGTAGATTTTCTTGCATTATATATCTAAAACATAAAAAACTACACAGAAACTTATTTTTTATTTCTCCTTTTGTTTAGATGTATTTTTTTTTAAATTTAAGTTTGGCTTTGTGGTTAATAGAAGGATAATAAGTAATTTGTTTTAACAGCAACATCTATTCCAAAGTGCTACAGAGCTGTGGTAATCCATGGATTTGTAGAAGAACTTGTGGTCAATGAAGACCCCGAATATCAATGGATTGATCGTATTCGAACACCAAGGGCATCAAATGAGGCCAGACAGAGACTTATTTCTTTAATGTCAGGTATTCTAGTAAAGAAGCATTACTATTGATTGACTTAGTCTTAACATTTTCACTTTCTTTTTACATGGTTTATGAAATTTTACGACAAAGGTTGTGAATTGTATAAGTGTGGATTCCTTTCTTACCCCGGGTACCATCCCATTTTAACAAGTAGAGATCTGAATCAGATGTGTGAGTTCAATGTGTGTGTGTGTGTGTGTGTGTGTGTGTGTGTGTGTGTATGTGTATGTGTCTGTGTGTACATGGTTATGGAAGCCAGAGAACAACTTCAGGTAATTCTTTAGGCACTGTCTATTTAAAAAAATAGTCAGGGTCTTGAAGTGGTCTGGAACTTACTGGGCTAGTCTGGCTATCTAGTTAATCTTCAAGAATCTACTTCCTCAGTGTTTTGATTACAAATGTAATCCACCTTCTCCTTCTTCTCCTTCTAAAGTGGGTTCTGGGGATTAAACACAAGTCCTTATAATTGCAGTACAAACTCTATTGACTCAGTTGTTTCTCTGGACTGACTAGGTAGCAGAAGGACATTGTGTTAGAAGTGTGTAATGTAAAGGGATAGATTCTGGAGATTCTGGAAGGATCTTTGAGCAAGGAACAGTTGTAATCCCCCCTTAGCATTGTTTGGAGTCACAGTTTAGAACTTTGCTCAGATCTCTGTTCAGATGTTACGTCTGCACAGCCCTTTCTTGAGAACTGAGTACACAGCTCCTCTGCTTTCCTTTACTATTTTCCTGGCCAGCAGTTTATAAATGCTAGTAGATGTGGACCTTGTTTCTGTGTTTATGTGAGTGTATACATGTATACATGCATGTGTGTGTGTGGCTGCATATGTATGTATATGTATGTGCATGTGTGGGTCAGAGGTTGACATCTGATTTTTTTTTTTTCCTTAATTGCTCTCTGCCTTGTGTTTTGAGGCAGTGTCTCTCCTCTTACTGAATATGAAGCTCACCAATTGGCCAGAGTGGCTGGCCAGCAAGTCCCAGGGATTCTACAGCCAGCACTTCCCCACTGCTGGGATTATAGGGGAATACTGTCATACATGAGATTTAAAAAAAAAAAAAACATGTGTGTGTGTTCCCATGGGTACTTGTGCCATAGTGTGAGTGTCAGAAGACGACTTTTAGGAATCATTTCTTTGTTACCTTTGGTGCTGTAGATCTAAAACTCAGGTCCTCATGCTTATACAGCAAATACTTGAGTCACTGAATTTTCTTTCCATGCCCTAGATTTGCAGTGTATCTTTTTTGTTTATCCAAATATCTAACACCTTGGAGATGAGAAGAATGCCAGCATACAATATAAAAATCCAAATTGGTTTTCAGTAAGACTGAACATTTACTTACCATGCCTTGACATGCAGCCAATAGTATCTTACACCATGAATGTGGAGCCTTGACCAGATAACCCTTTATGTTCTCATCAAATTCTGATAATCTATGATTTTTAAACTTTTTTTCTACATTGCTATTATTTTTTTAAACGTGTACAATGTAGAGATATAAAGTTAAAAATGAGTTTCTTTCTTTCTGTAGGTGAACTACAGAGAAAGATTGGCTTGAAAGTACTTGAGATGAGAGGAAATGCAGTTGTTGGGTATTTGCAGTGTTTTGATCTGGAAGGCGAGTCTGGGTTAGTGGTACGAGCCATAGGAACAGCGTGTACTTTGGATAAAATAAGTAGCCCAGCAGCATTTCTTCCTGCATGTAATTCCCCATCTAAAGAAATGAAGGAGTAAGTATGAACCTATGAAACTGTTCTCATAGAGGTTTTTATCTTTTATCTGGAAGTTTCATTTGTTCTCACATTTTGGTATCAGGGTTCAACATACAGTTTTTACTTGTGTGATTTTTTTTAAAAAAAACTATTCGAAATTCTTAGACATCATCTATCTAAACAAACATTCATGTCCTGTGTGGAGTTTGCCTTCCTTTCCAGGAGATGTTTAAATGAGGCTGTACTGTTGGCAGTGTGGAAGAAGACTGAAGATTATCTTGTACAGAGTTTTCAGTCTCCATTCAGTGTCTACCATGTGCCAGCAGTTCATGAAAATAAACACTGAGTCTCATGAAATAGTAATACTGGGGTCTGTGTAAGGCAGGATGGACAAACTTCTCACTACTCCCTCCCTCCCTCCCTCCTTCTTACTTCCTCTCTCTCTTATCTTTTCTTTCTCCTTTTGAGATCATTTTTTTTTTTTTTTTGCCCAGGATGATCCAAAATTCTTGGGTTCATGTTATTTTTAGCTTTGCAAGAGCTGGGATGGAGGTTCAGCACTGTGCCTGCTTTTAACTTTTTTGAAAGGCCAGGTAGTAAGTATTTTAGATACTGGCAATGTAGACTGTCTTTATTTATAAACTACAACAAAACCAGAAAGCACCTGCCTGTCCAGTAATAGACGGAAAACAATAACAACAACAAAATACAAAAAAAGCAAAACCCCAACAACCAAAACCATTCGAAATCTCCTCAAAGGAGTTCCCAGTGTGTGATCTAGGGCTTTAGATTTATATGTTGCTTGAAAGCTCTGTGCCTAAGTGTTCTAGTCAGGCTCACTATGACTGCGATGAAACACTATAACCAAAGCAACTTGGGGAAGGAAGGGTTAATTGGCTTACACTTCCCCGTTACTGTTCATCACTAAAGGGAGTCAGGACATGAACTCAAGCAGGGCGGGAACCTGGACCAGGGTAGGAGCTGATTCAGAGGCCATGGAGGTGTGCTGCTTACTGTCTTACTCCTTATGGCTTTTTTAGACTGTTTTCTTACAGAACCTAGGACCACCAACCCAGGAGTGGCCCCAGCCACAATGGTCTGCCTCTCCCATCAATCCCTAATTAAGAGCATGATCTACTGGCTTGCCTACAGCCCAGTCTTATGGAGGCATTTTCTCAATTGAGGTTCCCTTCTTTTAGATGACTATACCATGTGTCAACATAAAGTTAGACAGCCACACCTTGCAAAGCTCATCTCTGTGATTGACTTGACTTGTGTTTTTTCACTTGTGTCAAAGGAAGATTTTGAACATGGATGGTGGGGGATCTTGGGTATCCCTAATCTGAAAGCATGAAATTGCTAGTACTCCAAAATAAGAAATACTTTGGGTATCAATCCTTAAGAACTTTGGGTTTTGGAGCATTTTGGTTTGGGGGTTTTTAGGTTAGAAGTGCTCCTGATGAAGTCTCTTCAGATATTCTAAAATCTTAGATGCACATGTCCTTAAGTATTACAGATAAGTGCTATTTGGAATTGTCAGTGGAGAATGTTTGAATGATGATTTCTTTTTTGTTGCTGTAATGATTATGTTGAAAGTCTTGTTGGGGATCACAGATGCTGACCAGTTTATATAATTGGAACAACTCCATAAAAGTGAAGAAACACTTGTTCTATGCTGGAGCCATTAGTAATTCCATAAGGACCAGTGATCCAGAGGTAGTTCTAGATTAAGGGTTGGGAAGCCATGTGCCCAGGTAGGATAGCAGGTAATTTAGATTTTGCTGATGGTACTGTGTAACTCTACCATTGTAGCACCAGCAACTTATAAACTATTGAGTGCTTCTGTGTTCCAGTAAAGCTTCCTTTAAAACGCAGATGGCAGGTAGATCCAGCCTAGGGCTGTAGTCTACTGAGTTTTCCTAGTTTAGATTATTAGGGGAGTCAAAATTCTGTAGATGAAGAATCTAAAAAGCATTTCCTAGTTCAGCATTAGGCAAATGGAAACAACCCCAATTATCAAAAAACTTTTTTTGTCCATCTTTTTGAAAGTGAAATTTTCTGGGCGGGAGAGGTGGCTCAATGGTTAAGAGCACTGACTATTCTTCTGGAGGACCTGAGTTCCATTCCCAGCATCCACATGGCAGCTAACAACCTTGTGTAATTCCAAGATCTGACACCTTTACACAGTTATACATGCAGGCAAAACACCAATTCACATAAAATAAAAATAAATATTTTTTTTAAAAAAGAAAAGAAAATGAAATTTTCTTTATCTTAAGCATATACTTAAACTTCTGACTACATCCCCTCCTTTGATGATCTATAGTTATTTGGACTAAATTCTTCTCACAAGAGTTATCACAGTAGTACCAAATTTTATTTGAAAATGTTATTACAAATGAAATGATTTAAGAAGTTGTAACCTCAGTTTGCTTTATGTTCCATTAAAATGTGCCTTAAGGCTAGGGTTGTTGCTAATTGGCGTTAAGCATGAGGCCCTGGATGTATTCATGATACTGTAATAAAAATGTATAAATAAAATGTGTTCTGAAAGAGTGTGAACTTTTAGCTGATACAGGTAGAGTTAGATGCATATAGATTCAGATCTTGTTTCCCTTGTCCTACCAAGTTTAATTAAAGACTTGCTTCTTGAAGCCAGTTACCTTGTTATATACCTGTAATCTCAATGTTTGAAAGGCTGAGGCAGGAGGCTATCAAGTTGGAGGCCAGCCTGGGCTACTTGGTAAGATTCTGCCTATAAGCAAACAAACAAATAAATAAAGGAATACTACATACACACACTTACATAAGACCTAAGTCTGTCTGTTGCCACCATGTAGTTTTACCTCCACATGGCTTCTTCAGGTGCATATGTGAAGTAATCTTTACTTGTTGGAGTCTTAGAAAGAGAAATCCCCGAGCTGTGCTTCATGTGCATTCATAGAGTGGCCTGTAGTAAACCCTGTAACTGTGTTTCTTCTTTTCTCTCACAGCCATTTATTTTAAATTGCGAGATATATAGTGAAGTGTTCTACCCTGCACTATTAGGATCTTTGGAAGACATCTTAAAATATAGGCCATGTTTACATCCCTTTGGGATGTGGGCTGCATGTCTTAGTTGGCTATACTGTATTTGTCATAGAGAATCAGTTTGGGTGATGTTTTAACATTCACATTGATTTAGTTTATTATAAATAATCTAGTATTTGGTTATGGCATAACACTGTTGGTTTTAGATTCTAATTTGGTAAAGGAAACAGATTAGGTTTAGTAGGTCGTTTAAGTGAATGAAAGATGGGTGGAATGGACTTGACATTAGAAATGTGTCCTTTCATACAAGGAGACTGGTAGAACTGTGAGAGAATGTCATGGTAGTGCTCCAGGATATTTGAAGTTTGACCTGATGTCACACTTGGAATTTTTGCAGTGCTCATAATGTTTTACCTGCTCTAATGGCATGAATGCTCTCTGTACATGTCATTTCTCTTAGCTGTGGTACAGCAGTACAAATACCTTTGAATCTCCCCACTAAGCTCTTCTTGTGGTAAAGCTGCATTCCATGTGACTTATCCCTGCTCTGCACACAGATGCTTTCTAACAGCCTCCTCACATGTGATTTCTTGTGTGCAGAGAACTATGTTGTAGACCTTCCAAGTTGAAGAACTAGAAGGTCCCTTTTCTCTTTAAGAGAGAGAAGAACTCCAGTCACTCAGTTGTGTCTATAAGGCAGACCACCTCTGAGAGGTTTAACGTGTCAGTCAGACTAAGCACAAGCACATTTTAGACTTATGTTAGCCACAGCAGAGTATCTGTCTCGCATGAGTTTGAAAGCTGTGTTTCCTTCTGTCCAGTTGGTAGATTACCCTGTTTTATTCAGTATATGTTGTATGTTAAAAGGCTGACCTGTGCCTGTTCACACCCAGTCACTTCCCTTATTTCTCTTCTTGCTGACAGTTCTTATTCTTAAGTACTTCTGTCTTAAAATTCTCATCATAAAAATATAATCACTAAGCAATTCATATCTTAGTTTAAAAGAACATGACAACTGTTTGACTTTCACTTTTATTGGTGTTTTCCTCCCATAAACATATAGCAAGTCCTTTTTTGATGAAAACAATAACAAGCATGTATTAAAAAAACCTTAAATTCAAGTCTTAGTAATTTTTCTTAGTTCCATTAACAATATACTTGCTGATTTCTTATTTGCAGTTCTTAATTTATTAATCTGATTCTTTAAATTATACTTATATCCACACACATTAATTATTGACTGTTCTTTTTTAACTTTAAGTTTTTGCATGCTAGGGATTAAAAACTAAGTTTTCTTCCTTAACAAAAACTCCTTCGAAATAATTTTAATATAACTTTTGCAATCTGTTGTATATATTGTTTTCTTTTCTTCCACTTTGACCACAAATTCCTTCAGGTCTCCGCTGGTTCATCCTCCAAGCCATGGGTGCCGTTCGACTCACAACAGCCCAATTCACACTGCTCCTGGCTCACGACTTACTCAGAACTTCTCTGTGTCTGTTCCCACTCTCATCTACACTGGTACGAGACTGCTCAGACTCCAGAGCTGGGGAGACAGGCCACGGGCAGAGTGGCTGCAGAGGCAGGCAGGCAGGTAGCATAGGCAGGTACCACAAATCTTTGCTTCTTCCCTTTCTTACTTCAAATCCAGCTTCAATACAGGACTTCTGTTTAGCTGACACAAAGGCTCTGACTATGGAATGAAGGTGTTTTTTCAGCTTCCAAAGTCTCTTCCACAGACCCTCTCAGAGCCCTATGATTTTGTGCATTGTGTTCTGAGAACCCTCCAATTTAATTTGTGTGAATATTTCTGTGTTTGTTTAGAATTGAAATTGATAATGCTACTAATGAACCAGACACCAACACTTTGATTTACTTATTTTCTTTGTGTACAAAGCCTGTAGGGTTTTGAAACGATAGGGTCTGTTTCATTCTGTGGAAGAGAGCTATTGGAAAACAGGTAAGCAAATGTTTGCATCCAACTCAGTGTTTCTGTGAAGCTCTACTTACTGCCCTCTGCTGTGTTTTTAGCTGTGGCACTCTGATGCTATAGGATAAGGAAACAGTTTTTCTTTTGGAGTTACTTGTGTGTGTGTAAATATGAAGACAGTTACAGATATTTCCACACACCATTTGTGGCCATTATTATTTATTTTGTAACTTACAAAAATATTTATTTAAATGTTTTGTCATTTATTCTTTTTATTTTTTCCTTTTAATATATGTTTTTAATCCCCACTAGTCTACCATTTCATGCTTCTTTGCTTTTCCACTTGGCTTATTAACTGTTTCAATGCAGATAATATTTATCTGGAGATGATGAATGGTTATACAGAAGTTCGTTGTCTTTGGCCTCATTCCCAGCTCCACACTTAAGAAATGACTGCCGGCCCTACCCCAGTTCTTTCCTGGTGTTGGGATCATGCTGCCAACTGTCAAGCCCTTTGGCACATGATTGCTTAATATGTCTCCACCTTCTTCTGGCAGGAGTCCCTTCAATGAAGATCCCAATCCCAATCCTCACTCATCAGGACCCTCAACCCCTCTGAAAAACCAAACTTATTCCTTTTCACCTTCCAAGTCCTACAGTCGACAGTCCTCTTCTTCTGACACAGATTTGAGTTTGACACCCAAGACTGGTAAGGCACTTCCACCCACCTTTTGTGTTTTCTTTTAAAAGCTTGTTTCTGGTTCTTATTAGCTTCCCATCCAAGTCTTTCCCCTATTTCTGCATTTAAGTTAAAAATAAATGTGAATGCTGATCATTTCCATTATTAAAATTAATTTCTTTGTAGAGACATTGTTTGGAAAGTGACATTTTAACTAATTTAATCATTGTTGATATCAAGTCCAAAATTTATTTATTTTATTAACAGTCTTCATTTTATATTCAAGTCTAGAGGCGTGCCATCTTAAGGCATTTGAATAGTCACCCTAGTGGGTTGCGATCAAATTGCTCTTTTGAAACATAATTTCTGAGCATGTGATTAATTTATTCCTTGTTTATTCTTATTCAGAATTCAGTTTTGTGTTTTTCTCATGGACACATTTTAGACTAGGATGGTTGTGTATAAGTACAGATGCTTGTCCATTTGTTTATTGGATTAAGGTTAGGTCAGTGTAAAGTATTATCCTGAGTTTAACTAGAAAAACAGAAAAAAGAAAAAGTTCAAAACCCAAGTGCAAATGACATTGGTCACATTTATTTATTAACTTGTTTACACATTAGTTTAAAAGACGATGTAGTGGGGCATGCATGCACTTGGGCTGCAGAGTCAAGTAGATCTCTGATCCAGGCCAGCTTGGTCTGCCGAGCAAGCTCCAGGACAGTCAGAGTTAAACAGAAAAACCCTGTCTCGAAAAACAAACAAACAAGGCAATGCAAATACTCATCATTTCAATTACTAAAATTAATTTTTTAAAGAGGAATTATTTTGTTTGGTGAATAACATTTAACTATTTGGTCATTGTTGATACTGAGTTCATGGGATCAGGGTGCTTAGCTTTGCTAGGCTTGCTCTCCAGTTTGAAACTGTATTTTAAATTTTCACAGCCTTGAATTCTTTTCAATTTATTAAATTTACAATTTTCCCTCTACTGTTTATATTATGAATGGCTTCTGGATTTTTGTTAATGTTTTTGGATAAACAATTGATAAAAGATTAAATTAGCTTTTTTCTGAAACAGAATTAAATTATTTAAGTAATTCTTAACAAAAGATTTAAATTTACAGACTTATGATTTCTAGTATTTTAAGTACTATTTCTGAAAGTTTTCCTATCAGAATCAAGAACAATTTTTATTTACAATATTATGAATCTATCATATTTAATATTTTATCTTAGTGTTAGAAGAGGAATATAAAATGGATTCAGATCTTGTGAAGACAATCAAAACAAAATCTTACTTCCAAAGCAGTGTTATTTATAATAGACTTAATAGCTTCCTTTTTTTTTTTTTTTTATAAATATGGTCACAGAATGTAAATACTATGGACACCTATATTTTTCTCTTTGTTTTTATTACCATCCCTGTCACACCTCTCCAACACTATATTTCTAACTTTTATTTCGAAGTATATGCTCAGTCTTAACATATTAATTCAACTGCAGGTCAGAAATCTTTGAGAAGAAAATTGTACCTGTCCCCAGTGCAGGCAGACCATTCCTTTCATTATTGCCCAGATGATGCACCATTAAAAGTTCTTCTCCAGCTTAGCATATACTTTGTGTTGAGTATTATAAGCAACATAAAGATAATTTGACAGAAGGATGTGCATAGGTTATTTGCAGATAATACCTTACATTGTATAAGAAACTGTAGTAATGTGGTAATGGTGGCTCCAGCACCAATCCTTACTGTATATGAGTGACAGTTAAAATGCATTAGTATTTCCTAGTGATGGATGCTTTGGAATGTGGCATTTTAGTCATCTTTGTGCCATAAAGTTGATCTGCTCAAATTGTAATGAAATAAAATAAAAAGAATAAGAGACTGGCCTTAACGTTCATGATTGTCAGAACAAGATAGAGTTAGGATAGTACTGCTTCCTTTGCTCTTCTTTTATTTGCACTGGAGAGAAAACCCAGCAAGCACATCCTGCATTTTGGGCCAGCATTCTACCTCCAGCTTCATCTCTAGCTCCAGGATGCTTTTGGAGACTGAATCTTGTTAGGTTGCTGAAGTTGGTCTCTGCCTTATGAGCCAAAGCAGTCACCCATTAGTTGCTCAGTATAGCTGGCACTCCGGTGTATGTCCTCATGAACAGTAAGATCTAGAACATTTAAGGCTTTGACTGCTCTCTTTGTGTTCTAGGCTACTTCTGATTATTTTTTGTTATACCATAGATTTGAACGTGTTTTCTTACTCCCTCCCCCCTTTTTTTTAAAAAAGAAAATAACCCAATTTCTATAAAAGTCCAAACCTAAAGATTGTTCAGATAAGTGTCCGAACCAGATCTCTTAAACTTTCTGACTGGCATTATCTGTACTAATAATGACCTTTGTAGTACTGG
Source organism: Sigmodon hispidus (assembly GCA_004025045.1). Classification (NCBI taxonomy): domain Eukaryota; kingdom Metazoa; phylum Chordata; class Mammalia; order Rodentia; family Cricetidae; genus Sigmodon; species Sigmodon hispidus. Next base: position 46,669 of record PVIH01001745.1, on the reverse strand, counting down.
TTCTTAAAAAAATGTCACTTAAACACGACATGTTACTCCAACATACTTACTTGTGAGCTGACTTTGCATGCTTTGTTATGTTTACTTGCCTCAGTAACTTACTGTGTATTAGCATCTCCAGGCTCCTGCCACCTTCCAGTGAGGGGTGCTCCACTTACTTCTCAGTTAGGAAAAGGCAGAATAAAGTTGTCAGATTTCTAGAGCCATGACCTAGTGTGTATCTGTCTCTGCTTTCTGATTCCCTCTTTTCAATAATCAGTCTTCTGAGAAATAGTGGAATAAACTGATTAGAATTGATTTATCATTTATAAACTGAGAAGCCCAAAATAGAGCAGACATAGTAAAGGTAATAAAGCCTGAGAAAGTTATTTTTCTATTTATAATGAATGCTATTTTTCTGTTAGATTCTTAATTTTTTTCTTATTTATTAGAATCTAATTTGTGACATTCTAAAAAATGAAACTCTAAAAATATTTTCCCCAAGTTCTCAATAGGAGTCAATTTTTTGAATGCTGATGTATGACAGAGATTTACACACTTGATTTGAGGTTAATTTTACTTTTTTAGACAATCTGTTGCTGTAGATACTTTTCCCTGTCCACAGGGTTTTTAATCTTCCTATGTAAATCTCTGTAAATAGTATTATGATTAAAGTATGAAAAATTTTAGAGGAAAAATAAAAGGATTAATATATACCTTAAAACTGGAGAGAAAAAACTATTTTGGATTTACAATGCAATACTCTTTATTTTTTAATGAATATTCCATTAACACAGCAATATGCAGTATCTTAGCTAGTAACATTTGAAGGTACCAAACTTTGCCACTTTAAATAAGTATTTATGATTGAAGGAAACAGCATTTTTCTCATAATACTAAAGAGTGGTGTTTTTTAACCATATAAGTTCTTAGACACACAACCAACCAACACAAATTGGTGGGCAATTTAAGTGTTTGAAGAAGTCAGTTAAAAGTGATGTAAATGGCATAAAATCTTGCTAGTTATTTAAAAAATTTTAATGATTGCAGGCTTTCTTAATTTAGAAGATATTTTTGGTTTGCATTGTGTTGTCTAGAGGGTTCTGGTGGGTGGGTGTTCTTACACTCAGTGTTAACCTGTCTGCATTTGAAATCCATTTGACTGTTATGTTTTGCTTCATCATTGCGTTCCTTCTCCTGCATTTTCCGATCTTCTGAATCTGCATCTTTGCTACTTTCCTCCACAGCACCTTACCCACAGGGGCCTGGGATCTACCTGTGCCCCAGCTCCACCCCCCTCTCTTGTGGTTCCCTTCACCTTAAGTCCCGCCTCCTCTCGGAATCTAGCCTTAGCCCTCATCACTCTAGCCTTGTCAGCCCCGTTCTGAGGAAAAGTGTTTCTTTCAGTGAAGAGCTGTTCCTGGCTGCTTCTGGTAGGATCACATTATGTCAGCTTTTTAATCCCTTTATTTTAAATCATCTTTGAAAACATATTATTTTATACCATAAAGAATGATTGTGTGCTTTATGTGTCTATTAGTTATTTTACTGACAGTTAATTAGAATTACAAAGATTCCATTAGAGGTTTTTGATGGATAATTATAAGTATATAACTAAACTTTATACTTAAAGAATGATGTCTGAGAATGTGGATGTTTACTGTAACTGTCAACACCTAAGTTTCCCTCACGTGACTTGTCAGATGCTTTGCTCCTTTCTCCATATCTGCTCCATCCACATCGGACCTGTACCATCCTGTTGCTAAACCATAAGGCTACATGAGAAAATTATTCTGTTTGAACCAGTTTAAGTCTCATTTGGTGATATTCTTTTATTATATATTTTTTTCTCTCCACTACATTAATCAAGTTATTCTGCTATGTTTTCTGGTAATTTATTTATCACTGCAAACTTACCTTTTATTTTATGACTTTTAATATGCTCCATATAAAGATCTTAGTTTTATTTCCAGTTAGCATTGTATAGTCTCTTAAAATGTTTAGATTACTGTAAGAAAAAATTTATTTTTAAAAACACAGAATGGGACTACACACATGCTAACCTTTGTTTCCTTATCCAAGAACAGCTAAAAATGTAAACTGAATTAGTTCCTTTTTAAGGCACTGCAGTAAATTTGACTATGCATCTTAGTTTTGGAAGGTGAGATTCACCTAGGCTGTGCAGCACTAGCTTCTCACCCATCTCATTTCCATACAAGTCTTGGCTCATATTTGTTCTTGTGGTGCTATCAAAACAACATAGCAACAGTGGTAGACAAAGAAATGTGAAATTACCCTTAAAAATACATATAAGAGGGCAAAAATAGAATTCATTTCTGACTATGTACATTTATTTACCTGTGTGATATTTTTTTTTTCCAAAAAATTGTGTTGATTTTTATGAATAAGCACACTTGTAGTGTGGCACCATCTTCAGAGGTGGCCATCAGCAGAGGATAAGCTTCATTCTGAAGGCTCATTCCATGCTCTTTAGATCTCCTGTGGTGTTTTAGATGAGCAGTTAGTATGTTTCTTCTTTAAAATATTTAATCATTATTTTGGTGTGCTTAAATTGTTAGCATAGTAATAGTTACTCTCTTAATTATTTTTATTAAAAGTCTCATTTTAGATATTGAGTATTATTAAAGATTTATTACCTTGATATAATATTCTTATTAGAATAAATTTGTTCTAAAACTAGTTGTGACCAGAACTTTGATGTATTGCTTTAAAGAAAGTCTTAGTATAGTGGAGTAAATGTATGTGTTAGTTGCCACCTCAAAATATGTGAAATGTGTGGATCATTTTCTTGTATTTTGATTCATACTGTTTATAAAAATGAATGCAATTGAACTTGCTGTTTTGTAGCTGTTGTTTGGTTGTTATTTATGTGCTGCTGTCCTTTAGGAATGGGAAGTGGTAGTGCTGGAAAAGAAGGGGGGCCCTTTAAAGCTCTTCTGCGACAACAGACTCAGTCGGCATTGGAGCAGAGGGTAAGAGTTGCTCAACACTTCTTTCAGTTCTTGCATTGTTTCCTACGCTTCTGTGTGCTTAAAAACTCCTGAAAGTTACTTTCGACCTTATCTGTAATACTGTAGTTTTAATGATCAAATGTATTTAAGATATCAAAGTAATCATGTACCAGCATTTAGTTTTAGTTGGAAAAATTCTCTTAAGTTTTTGTTTTGTGTTCCATTCTTTAATTTAAAAATATTTCTCCTGAAAATACTGATTGAATGCTGAAGTCATTTCTATTTTTTCTTTAAAATTACTATGTAGAAAAGAAAATGGTTAATATTTTTTGTAGAAAAAAAATCTCAGCATTACCTTAAAGTAATACTCTAGACTATAAACATATTTTTCTGCTGATATCATTTTTGTTATTGGCTTGTTTATTAGAGATAAGACACATTCTGTATCTCTGTAAATTAAAATTAATAGAATGGTTGTCTAGTATGTTTTTATTCTAATTATCATGCTTAATGTTTAGTTAATTTGTTGAGTGGGAAGTGAGTCTAGGTTTTGGATGATTTCTCTCTCTCTCTCTTTATAAACGTCATTGCTAAGGGAGGATCGCCTCATAGGTTCTGTAGAAGGCGGGTATGTTTCTGAACATGTATGAGAGCCTGCATCTTGTGTTAGAAGCTTTTCTACTTTTAATCTTGTTCACTTAAGTTTTGTTTAAGCTTTTAACGAATGTTGTTGGCTGTTTCTGAACTTAGTACTGTGAGGGCTCCTGTTCTTTTCTGCTAATGCAGTGCATGGTTCATGTGTCCTGTCCTGTGCTTCAGACAGAGCTCCACAGCTTTCTGTCTGCCTGCTTTGGAAGCTGTAAGCACTTAGAGAATCGTATTGTGTTTGATCATTTTATACCAGCACTTGGGAGAGAACAAGGTGAGAGAGACATAGTGAACACCATGAAAGGTACACCTCCTTTCTGCACTTTGCCTTGGAGAACAGTTTGTTTTTTTCTGATTCTATGACTACAGACAATAAGTTTATTCTCTAGGCATTTTTTTTTCTCTTATGCTGCAAGTAGCTATATCTGTCCTGTTTCCCTTTAGACAAGGGTAGAGGTGAGCAGCGCTGAGTTCCATCCAGGTCTCTGTTTCTGTGTAGCACTTGGGTTTGAGCCCAGGGCCTTAGACATACTAGACAGGCACCTTCCCACTGAACTGTGTCCTCAGCCCTCAGGTCTTTATTTTGTGCCCCGTTAAACTGAGTTTGCTCTTCAGCCCCTTCTACCTTGGCAATATAGCAAGCACTGCCACCCAAGGCTCCCCAAGACCAGTCACGTTGTGCAGCACATCAACAGAGCCAAAGGTTAGAAGTATGGCCAACAGGGTCAGAGTGGAGGCGTGGTGTAGGCCAGAATGGTTTTATCTTTGCTCTCTCAAAATTTTTTTTTTTAAATCCAATTGCCAATTTAGAATTCACACCAATAGAAAAGCTTGCTTGATGAAATAGTGTGCTAGAAATGTGGCTAGCTGTGTGAACTGCTGGTGACTTTACTGTCTGTGCCACAGACCTTTACAGCCATTTCATGGGAAGCATTCAAATCATTTTGGATTGAGTTTAGGTAAAATCTGTGGGCTTTTTTGTTTGTTTGTTTCATTTCTGTTCTTTTGAGATGGTATCTAATCTGTAGCCTAGGCTAACATGAATCTCACTATGTAGCTCAGGCTAGCCCTGAACCCATAATCATACTTCTTTAACCTTGCAAATGCTGGAATTACAATGCCTAGGCAAAAGTTGTGTGTGGTAGGACTGTTTTCTGTATGTGATGCTGTAAATAAAGTAACTGTTTTGGCCTATGTCGAGCACCATAGCAATAGGCAGGAAATCAGAGTAGAGACAGGTAGAAGGAGGGCAGAGTCAGTCAGTCTCCATCCAGCCTCCAGCCCCCCTCAAGAAGAACCATTTAAGGAATCCAGGTGAGCCACAGGCTGGGCCGCATGGCAGGTAGATTACTAGAAATGGGTTGAATTAAGATGAAGGAGCTAGCTAGCAATGTGCTTGAGACATAGACCGAACAGTATGAAATTAATATAAGAGTCTGATTCATTTGTTTGGTGGATAAGAGCTGCCATGGGCAAGGTCCGAACTTCTGGCCCAAACAGGTTGGAAATCTTTTACAGCAGTTGTGTGTTTTTGTGTGTTTCTTTAAAATATGTTTTAAATTAAAGTAGAATTTTATCACTTCCCCCTCTTTTTCCTTCCTCTAGCTCCTCTCCTGTCCACCCACTCTCAAGTTGATAGCCTTTTTTAAACATTATTTTTACATACATGCATATATTTATGTAAGTACAACCTGCTAAGTCTGTTTTTGTTGCTTGTGTGCATATGGTTTCAGGGCTGACTACTCTGCATTGGAAAACCAATAAGTTGGCTCATCCCTGAGAGAAACTAATTTTTCTCCCAATAGTCATTGGTTGCTTGTAGTTCTTTGTCTAGGGGAGGGACTCCATGAAATTACCCCTTCTGCCTTGGCATGTCCATTGATATTGCCATTGTGCTGGCTTGTTTATGTAGCCCTTTCTAGGAGAGAATGTTTCACGGAAGACTTCTTGGTATTATTCTGGCTCTTACAGTCTTTCTGCCTGCCTTTCCCAGATGCAGGAGCTGTGAAGTAGATGTGTCTGTTGCGCTGGGATCGATGATCCATTGATCTCTTAACTGTGTACAGTTGTGGTTTTCTGTGATGGCCTCCATTTGCTGTGAAAAGAGGCTTCATTGCTGAAGAGTGGTAGTGTGTTTTTTTACACATTTACCTCTGTAAAAAGGGCAAGATTGATAATGAATTATGCTGGTTTAGTAATGTGGCAGTGTGTTTTCTGGTCTTCATGACTTCACTAGCTAGGAGGCTGTGGTTCAAGTATGATTTTCCTTCTGTGGAGTGGACTTTATGTCCGCTTAGAAGGCTGTGAGTGCCCCACTGAACCTTTAGGGTATTTTGCATGTTGTTCCATTTATTGCAGCTGGGTAAGGCTGTTTGATTCCATCCCTCTCTTGGCAGCTTGCATAGTAGTTTTTGGTACCGTGGAGTATAGATTGCAGGCAAAAGAAACTTTCAGATCAGATGCAGGTCAAATCAGGAGTCTTGTACTCTAAGTATGTGGTATCTTCAGCAATAGGGGCCCGTCCTTGACCTCTGAGAGACAAGAAAAGTCTGTGTCAGTAGTTTATATTGTTTTAGGAGTCACTTGGACTACCCTGACCAGCTGGTTGAAAGGAGGTTTTGTTAGTTTTTTTGCACGTGTCACGTGAATGGAATCTCAACACCAGGAGTACCACACTAGAGTTTATTAAAGCAGGGAGAGAGATAGGGGCAGAAGGGAGCAGAGAGAGGAGAGGTGGAGGGGGGCTTGTGTGAGCCCCTTCATTAAAAGGGTGGGCGGGCCCATGTTTGCATCGCCACATCCAGGGGGATGATTGACACTGTTGCATTCCAGGTGAATGCAAGCTTTAGAAATCCTTACAGGTTTCTCATGTTGGTTTTTGTTAGTCTATAGTTCTTGTGGTAAATGTTGTCAGCCCAAGTGTGTGTGTCTGTATATACACGCATATATACACTTATATATTGCTTATAATTTTAAGTAAATATAAAATAACATGAGAAATCATAGCCCTAGTATCTTTTACTTCTCTCCTTCACATGTGCTTTGAGCTCTATTCTTTTGCATTGGAATCCACTCCCCATGTTTTTGTTTCTCACTTTACATTACCTGCAAACTCTCCCCCGCCCCCACCCTACACCTGTGACCCCTTTCTGTTTTCTTAGTTTCTGTGGTTATTCTGTGTTGTGTATAGAGCTATTCGAGGATTTGGATACAGTCACATGTGGTCTAGGTTGACCTTGAACTCCTCATCCTCCTGCCTCAACCTTTTTTTTTTTTTTTTTTAAAAAAAAGCTTATTCATTTGATTTTTTTGAGACAGGGTCTTTCCACATAGTCTGGCTCTTCTCAGATTCACTATGTAGATCAGGCTGACTTTGAACTAACAGAGATCTGCCTTCCTTTGACTTCCAAGTGCTAGGATTAAAGGCTTGTGCCACCATGCTCAGCCCATGCTTTTAACGATTAAGTGCTGGGATTGTAGCTGAGTGCACAGCATTTGGCCAGATCTATATTTTTTTCTTCCTTCCTTCCTCCCTGCCCTCCTCACACCCTCTGCCCTCTCTTCTTTCTCCTCTCTCCTCTTTCCTTTTATTTTGAAACAGAGTTTCTCTGTGTAGCCTTGGCTGTCTTGGAACCTGCTCTGTAGATCAGCCTGGCCTGAAACTCATACAGATCTGCCTGCCTCTGCCTCCTGAGTGCCTAGCTCAGATTTGTATTTTCTAATGGGCTGTGTGTATGAGTGATACAGTGTCATGTAGCAGAGGCTGTCCTCAAATGTACTATGTAGTTAACAATGATCACCACCTCTCAAATACTGGGATTATAGGCATACACCAACACATTGGGCTTGTACTGTACTTTTAAAACTGTACTTTATTACATTTTAAATTTTATTTTGTGTGGGGCAAGGCAAGTGTGTGGGTGCATAAATGCTGTGGTGCACATATGGATGCCAGAGAGTAACTTGGCTTCTCTTCTTCCACCATGGCATCAATTGAACTCAGGTTCTCAGGCCTGGCAGCAGGTGTCTTTACTCACTAGGCCATCTTGCTGGCCTCTGATATGCTTTTAAATAGTTTAAAATCTTGGACATAAGTTAACTAGACAGTCTTCCTAGGATTAAAAGCAAAGGTATTGTGAACTACAGTTTTTGTGTATAACTGTGTAAAGCTCATGTGTAACTGTTTTGGTTTTGCATCTGTACCATTCTTATATGCAGTAGTAGTCCTTTGCATTTCCCGAGTTCAGAAGAAGCAGCAAAAGCCCAGTGTCTTTGGCTTCCACTCACCTCTGACTTTTGTTTTGTTTGGGGGAAAAGGTGATGCAGCAGTATAGTAAATTCTCTGCACAAGTGTGCAAGTGTATATGAGCACCTCTGTGTGAGGAAATACTAAGAGCATTAAAAACACTTGGTTTTAAAAGCATTTACAATAAGTTTTTTAGTTGCATGTTTTTCCTCAGTAAAAAAAAAAAGCTGGAGCTGGATGCTGAGGCATACACTTGCAGCCCTAGCCCTTGGAATCTGAGTTCAACCTCAGCCAGGACTACATGGGGAAAAGAAAAAAAGGAAAGAAGCCTAGTAAACATAGCAATTTTCTTATTCCCAAGGAACATACTTTTGAGAAACATGAATAAAAGGTAGATTTATAGTGAATTAAGATTTCTTTATTATCAGGAGGAAATTGTATGATTAAACCATTGCAGAGATCTAGCATGGTACTGGATTTATTTTTTAAGATGTATTTTTATGTTTAGTGATGTGCTTGTGTGTGTTTGTATGCATGTGGAGGCCAGCGGAAGGCTATGGATCTCTGGACATGGAGTTCTAGGTGGTGTGAGCTGCTTGACATAGGTGCTAGAAACCACACTTGGGTCCTCTGGAGCAGCAGTTGCTCTTAACTGTTGAGCCATCGCTTCAGCCTGTCCTGGATTTTTATCTAGAAATTTACTGTGTTCTCAGGGGATAAGAAGATATTTGATATAAAAATTGAGCCATTTATATACATTTAAAGAAAAACACCATGTAAATCTCTTGAAAGTAATACTTCTATGTTTTATTAATTTTTTTTTCAATCACTTTTCTTTAAAGACACACTATCAAATATTTTTATAATTCACACTCCTGGTTTATATCAAAGATCAAGTAAAATCCATCTGGAAACAACAGGGAAGGATACTTTAAACATTAATGGACTTTCTAGAGGATGTGTTTTTTTTTTTTTAATAGTTTCTCAAACTGACATTCAGACATTGAAAGCAGAACATATGTGAACTGGTCTTGGGGAAGCTACCTTTGTTAATGGGGTAAAGAAAAGAGCAACTCCAGCATCTTTAGCCATCAGAGAAATCAAAACACCTCTGAGATACCACCTGTCAGATTGGCTAGGATAAAAGACACAGATGACAGCCTATGCTGGAGAGGTTGCAGAGTGAGGGGAACACTCCTCCATTGTTGGTGGGAGTGTAAGCTTGTTCAGTCACTCTGGAATGCAGTATAGCGGTTTCTCAGAAAACTGGGAATCACTTTCCCTAAGGAACCAGTAATACCACTACTAGGCATATGCCCTAAAGACACACATTCTCACCCCAAGGGCATTAGCTCAACTATGATCATAGCAGCATTATTTATAATAGCAAGAACCTGGGAACAGCTTAGATGCCCCTCAACTGAAGAGGGATTAACAAACTGTGGTACATCTACACAATGGAAAAAAATGATATCCTAAATTTTGCAGGCAAATGGATGGATTTGGAGAATATCCTCCTGAGTGAGGTATCACAAACCCAAAATGAGAAGCATGGGATGCACTCACTCACTAGTGAACTTAAAAAAAAAATTAAAAAAGATGTCATTGTATACAAGAGCTCAAGGCTAAATGACACAGTGCTTCACTTCTGCATTGATGGCCTCTGGCACAGGTGTGAGTGAGGAAAGACTTGTTTTCTTTAAGGGTCTGGCCACAGGGAGTTTAATTATGCTCCAGTAAGTAAATGAACAGCATGAATGGGTGTTTTTGTAAATGGGGAGATTATAAGAGTGGGTATGAATCTGAGAGAACTGATAACGGAGTTTGATGGGGTGCATGATGTAAAATCACCAAATAATAAATATATAAATAAAAACAGAAAACAGCAACTTTAAATTCAGCAGGTGCAATGCATAGACTGTAAAATAAACCAAGTTCTGAATGATATTTGATGAGAAATAAGAACAAATGTAAGTGTTATGGTTTATTGCTAAGGAGTATAGGAATAGAAAGTCCTGCCATCTTTGGCTTTTTAAAGTGTGGAGTTATAATAGCACCTTTCTTACATTATGTTCAGATTTCAAAGTCATTTTCTGCAAAGTCATTTTCTGCACTTACTATAGGCCCTGACAGGGGTCAGCATGTGCCAGCAGACTCGGTGATGTGTAGATGGCCACATTGACCTGCTGTCTGTAACAGCAGTGACTTGTTTAACTGGACAATGCTTTGCAGATGCACTTTGGCCCAAATAATTCTGATAGTTTTTGCTTATTGTAGATTAAATCTTGCATTTAAAAGTGAATCAGTGTACTGGCTAGATGGACTGGGGTTGTATAAGAGAGGCTCCATCAGTAGAGCAAACTGTCACCTCTTAAGCAGCCATTGCTGGTTATTTTTCTGCTCTGACTTGATTTAGTATGAAACTTCGTAGCTCATTCCTTATCAGGTCTCCTGCTCTGCCTCTCCTCCCCCTCTTCCCTCCCTCCCACTCCTCTCTTCATCTCTTTTACAGATTATTACACCTTGGGCCCTGCACGAAGCTGGACAAACTTGTACTGAGTTACTACCCCTGGAGCTGGAAGTCCTTTTTCCATTTAGGCCACAAACTTTTTTTTTTTTAAACAAAACAATACAAAACAAAACAAGGGCTCAATATTTAAAAGATGGATATATAAAGAATTTTAAGTATAAAGTACATTTTATTTTTTGGGACCATCATATACCTTAGATATTTTAAGAAACTTTGAAAAAAAACAAAAAACAAAAACACCTGGAAGGTTTTTTGGACCTAACTTACTACCTTTTAGTAACATTAGACACTTATACATGCCTAATTTAAATTTTAAACTATAAAAGTTCATGTGTAAATAAAGATACGTTTTTGACAAAATGTATTATATATCTTCTAGTCATGTATTTCATATTATTCTCTTCCATGTTTGAATCTAGGTCAAACATAAACAGTTCTGTGGACTGGCTTTTTCCTCCCCTGTACAGTGTATCAGTTCTTACGCTTTTTAAAGATTATTTCTAAGTTTCGACTGGATTTAAATGTGTTTATGTATATGAACACATCCATGTACACTTTTACGTTTATGCATCCTGGGGTGTGCAGGACTGCTCCTGTGTGCTGATAATTGCAAGTTACTCTGCCTTGTGCATTGTGCTTCAGCAGTCTTGTATTCTGTGCTTCAAGCAGCCAGCTGGTCATCTTGCTGCTTTTATATGTGCCTGCTTTCAGTAGTAGCTTTTTCCTTTTATTTGTTGCATTTAGTCTGCTGTGGCCTAGAAAATTTGATAATGATGAATTTGAGAATGACAAGCATTTTAGCATCTGTAGCTACTTTCTACCATGAGGAATATAGTGCTCAGACCTTAGTACTTGTAGTCCTTTGAGGGCTCTGTCGGGCTGTTTCCCAGTTCTTCCTTTGTGAAAGTGGTCAGGACTGTAGGTAAGTGACTTCCAGTTAAGAGAGCTGCATTCATCTCACAGCCAGGCAGGCCAGGTAGCACTCACCTTTTCCTTGCCCATAGCCCATGTTAGGGCAAGCACAGACAGACATTCCCTCCTGCTGGTGCTCTTTCAATAAGCTCCCTATCTTTTCATTGTCCTTTGAGTTCTTCTTGTCAGCCTTACAGCAGGAGGGGAGTCACAACTCAGAAGGGCCCCCAGGATTGCATTGCTTCCCCGACTTTTACCATGTACTTTTTTTTCTGCTTAACATACAGTATGTGGTTCTGTGTGCTTCTGGCCCCACAGTAATTGGCTCTCATTTCAAGTAGGTGTTTCCCTCCTTTCTCTCACCCTTCATACTGCCTGTCCTTTCACTCCATGTCCCATGCTGTTCCCCCTTTGCTAGGTAGCTTGCTGCATCTAGGAAAGTTGCCAATAGCCTGTGCTGCCAGTATGTGAGAGACAGGGTTCCTGAAGTACATATGGCTGTCCAGCCCTTGCCATTGGGAAGTGGGGTTTGAGTAGGAGTGTAGAGAGAGAAGAGTGCTTCTGAGTAGCTCAGCTGAGGACTCCTGAACGGTTTCTCTCTCAGGACTGATAAGGCAGCTGGATTCTGAATGCCAAATGTCCATTTGGTCATGTCTGTGGTGTTCCTTGTCTCCACCAGGAGTTCCCCTTCCTCACCTTGACGGCCTTCCCTCCTGGACTCCTCGTGCATGTCGGTGGTGTTGTTAGTGCACGCTCTGTGAAGCTTTTAGATCGGATCCACAATCCTGGTATGCTTTCTAAGAAGTTTGATTTTACTGCTTTTACTTAAGGTGTGATTGTAGAAATTGATTTTTTATGAATATTGAAAGCAAATTTAACCTGAAGAGATGAAAACAGATTATACACTGGCACATGTTATTTTGAAATATTTTCAGCAATTTAAATTAAAGATAAACTAAGAAGCATATATTAGTTATTTTTAATGTACATCAAATGGACACATTTTGATTTATTTCCGGCTGGGGTGTCATTAATTAACATTTGGGTTAGCTTTATGTTTGCTGTAGTGAGATAGAAGTTTTACTGTTTGGCCTTCTGGCCATTACATTCACTTGTTTATGTTTTCACTTGCCCGTATAGCCAAACAAGGAGGAGCAGTAGCTCATGTCTTTAAAGTACAGCACAAATGATACAGAAGGCGGCAGCTGAGGCCTGGCACTTTAGGGCCTTGGATTATAAATACCTGGGCGGCTTTCTTCACTCTATAACAAGTATTATAGTTATGGTAGCTTCCTAGCTATCCATCTTTCATGCTCAGACATTTGCTAAAGCACCATAAAGCACCATAAGCCCAGAACAGTATTGGCATCATCACTTCTAGGAACTTTTTTTGTGATATATAGGAAAGGAAGAAAAGAGTGCTCTGAAATTATTGGGATAGATAACATTGTTGATGATGCTTTTTTGAGTATGACAGAGCATCACTATTCTTTACAACTAAGTTTAATTGGTGCTCTGTGATTTGATTTTATATAAGAAAAAGAAAGGAGTTTTTCTAACTGCAAATGAGACTTCAGAAAGGCAATACCAGTCATGTTTATTTAGCTCTAAAGTGAATAAATACATCATTTCAGCTCCAGTATTTTGTTTTAATTTGATTTATTTCTCATTTCTTAATTTTATGGTCTGTGTAAGATCTCATTTTACTTATTTCATTTGTACACCCTCTAGTACTTACAGGGCAGTCTGACTGCTCCCATGTAGCACATTTGTTTAGGTGACATCAAATTCTAGCTTTCTGCTGGATATCGAGTTACCAGAAGTGTAAAGAAAGACCAAACGATGAAACCTGGTGGTCACTGCTCTCCAAGGATGACTGATTGATATTTTGATGGTACTCATTGACACGATACTGTACAAAACATTGTTAGAAATGTATTCAATTAATGTCTTTTCTCATTTTGTTGTTTCCAAACAAGTTATTTAAATTAGCTTCAAATGGAGATAATTATCTAAAAATGGTACTTACTTTTACAAATTTTTTTGAGAGTTTATCATTTTGAGAGTTTTATCATTACCAGTTTATTTCTTCCATACAAGAAACTTGAGAACCCAGGAGAGGGAGAGCATCCTCTTAGGTTTTGTGTGCTGTATCTAGCAGCCCACCAGTTTTCTCTTCCTCTCTCTCAGAATAGCTGTCCATCATGTATGGGAAGCCTCAGTTATTATCAATGGATTATTCTCATAAATTCAAGTACATATTTCTGTATGTAAATACTATGAAAAGGTGTAGAGTTACATTTCGAGCATCCAGGTGGCCAAATAACTTGACAGTTAATTTCAGTTTGTCTTGTTTTCAGTCTAATACTTATCAAGTATATATTATAATGGTCCCAATATCTTATTTTGATTTGAACCCACTTTGGATTCTTTTATGTATATATTATACACTAAAATGGAACATTTACCTAATAACTTCTCCAAAGCCCTATGAGTAATTTTTATGGAAAAAAGATAAAATTTGTTGGGAAAAGCTGGATGGTAACAGTCCATGAAAGCCTGGACTAGAGCTCACAGTGCTGTTGTAGTGGGATGAGCACTGCTGCTGTGCTGGTAGAGACAGAGGACTGCTGGAAATACATGTGCAGTGTGTTTCCTTGTGGTCAGTTTTTAACTAGTGAATACAAGACATTTTAATTTCATTTTCAGTGGAAAAAGGAAACAACCTTATTTTAAAACCATTACCCCAGCCAGGCAGGGGTGGCACTCTCCTTTAATTCCAATACTCAGGAGGCAGAGGTAGGTAGATCTCTGTGAGTCCTAGGCCAACCTGGTTTACAGGGCGAGTTGCAGAACAGCCAGAGAAACCCTGTCTTGAGAAAACAAAAACAAACAAAATAAGACCAATGCAAAAGAAAACAAAAATCTCACATTGCACTACTCTTTTGGTGATAACTTCTGAGTTCTTAGAGCTCCTTCCTTTGTTAAATACCAGGCAAGTAGAAGCATAAACAGAGAAAGACGGGTGGTTCTGAGCATCCAGGGATCAAATGACTAGACAGTTAATTCTAGGTTACTGTAGCTTTCGTCTCTTGCCTTTCCTGTCTCTCCTTCTATTAACTCTGCTGTCTGTCTTCCAGTTCCTGTCAAGTACTGTTGTCAATTGTGTTCTTTTTTGTAGTTTTTTTTTTTTTCCTTTTATTTCTACTATTCTGCACCTAAAACTGATCAACTAATTTGCTGTTTTGAACTCAGCCTTTGTCGGAATTATGGGTAACACAAGATCTTACAAACTACTAGACTGGAATAGTTTCAATTCAGGTATTTTACTGGTCATTCAGTATTACATATGCTGACAGAAATTATGGCAGCTCAGTGAGGTTTTAGAGATGCTCGAGATTAAATAGATCAATTCAGTTACATGGATGCATTCTGTAATAGTTATGTCACAACTTGTAATTTGCATAGAAATGCAAGTATAAAAATATATGAGCTAAAGCGTATCAAAACCATACTATAAATAATGAATGACTTTGCTTATGCGACTAACTTTCAGAATATAATTAAATTCTTTTTATGCATTTTGGCCAGTGTTTCATATCTGGTAAGTGATACAGGCATTAGCTTTATCATCAAGCAGCATTTGTTAAATACATTAAACAACCAGCCTGATAAAATTTAAAGCATGTTTAAACTGCACGATCAGATTTAATAGAATATATTTACTGTTTTATAAATTACCAGGAAATGTAACTCTTAGCATTTTTATATAATACTAGAAATATTCCAGAGTTTTTTAGCAGGACATATTTTTCAGTGAGATTAACATCTATAAGCTTTCCTCCTTCCACTTGACATTCCAATTTTTCTATATAAGTAATTGGAATATATTCTGTAGCAATTAAAAAGAAAACAAGAAAACTTTACAGCTGATGATGTGTTTTAGTAATGCCAAATAGTTTCTTTTTGATAAAAGCATATTTTCTTACTAATATAAATATCTAAAATTTTTTGGAATTAAAATTTGGAACTATTTTAATTAAACACTAAAGCTGATATTTAAGGAATTTTTTTCAGCTCTTTGTGTCAGCATATTTTATAGTGAAGCAAAAGCATCAAAGGGCTCAGCATTTTAGGTAATGCTTTACTTTTAGATAAAAGCTCTGATGTATATTGTTTGATATGAGTGAGTCGTGTTCATGTTCTTTGTCAGCCTGTGAAGATGTAGAGTGATTCTAATTTCTGACTCTTTCAGGAAGTTACCTCTGTTTTCTAGACAGGCTTTTTCATTGAGCTGACATTTATTGAAATGAAAACAATTATGCTTTATTTATTTATTTTTGGTGAAAAAATGAAATATACCCTATTAGATTTGTTTTATAAAATAAGAATATATTCCAATACATGGTTAGTTTAGAGCAATTGGAAAAATAGATTGTACATAAAAATGACCTCTATTACCCACAACTTACAGAAATGAAGTCTTGTCAGATCAGCCACTTTTAAGGTGGAAGAGTTGTTGGTCAGAACAGAAAAGCTCTATAAAAGGAAAGAGCAGAAATTAAATCTCCTGAACACAAGGTTACTGTCTTAGGCAAACAGAGCAGCAGTTTGGCAAGGGCAGACATGGTTGAGGAAGCAGTATATCTTGCCATCACTGAATGTAATGTCTCATGGGAAGTGTGCAAAAGAGAAGTGGCTGTGGAGCCATACGTGGGGCTGGGGGTGAGTGAGAGGTGGCAGCCTTGGCAGCCTAAGCTATGCTGTGAGACTGTTCTCAGGAGGATGAACCAAATAAATTACAGAGCAGTTAGAGTATAAAGATAATGCTTTTAGTTTAATGTGTCCGTAGTGCCATCCTATGATCCAGGCCTTAGAAATAAATAAAGCTGATTTTGATATTAGTTTAGAAAAAGAATTTGATAATTCTGAAGAAAATGTGATATGTTTAGTAAATACATTCAAATTATATATATAAAATTATATATATATGTATATATATCCTCTGTAACTTGGAAATATTTTGCTATTGCTACTCCTTAATATCAAAATGTCATGAATTGACCACACTTAGGCCTGGAGAGATGACTCAGCAGTTAAGAACTACTGTTCTTCCACAGGACCCATGCTCAATTCCCAGTACTCACATGGTAGCTCATAGCTGTCTCTAAGTCCAGGGATTCACTACCATTTTCTGGCCTCCATAGGAGGACTTGCATATACATGGTGCAGCCATAAATGGAGGCATACACCCATTCACAAAAGTTAAAAAACAACAAACAAAAAAATCCAAAGAAGTGATCCCCCGTCAGTAAGAATGATAATTGTTGAAATTATATTTAAGTCTACAATTGCTCTTACTTTATTTCTTGAGCTCTTTGACACCATAAACAGTGGAGGCCTCAGTCAGTTTGATAATCATCTAAGAGCAGGTGAGAAGGGGACTCTGAGTGGAAGATGCTTGGTCGTTACTAGACTTTCTTAGTTCAGAAATCTTATAGGATGGACATTATTCCATATAGCATTTACAGTTTGGTGCTGCATAATGACCTTTTGGTCATGGATCATGCGCCGTGGTTGTCCCATCAGATCATGCTGCCTTGGGATTAGCTGCTTTACACCTGTCATTGCTTGCCATGTTTTCAGAGGGGTGAACACTGGCTGATGTGGAATTTCTCAGAACACACATCTCTATGGTTGAGTGATACAAAACTGAATTTGTATTTATTTTGTACTATACAGTTAGGCAATAAAGGACAAAGTTTGCTAGTCACCTTTATGAAACCTGTGTTCTTACATGATAGAAAAGTATTAAGTGTGTTACTGTGTTGTGTGGTAAACAGAGTGGAAATAGGCATGTCTAACTGTTGAGGCTGTGCTAATTCTTTTTTTTTTTTTTTAAGATTTATTTATTTATTATGCATACAGTTTTACAGAAGAGGGCACCAGACCTCATCATAGATGGTTGTGAGCCACCATGTGGTTTTGCTGGGAATTGAACTCAGGTCCTCTGGAAGAACAGTCAGTACTCTTAACCTCTGAGCTATCTCTCCAGCCCCCGAGGCTGTGCTAATTCTTAAGCTCATGTTTGAAGGCTGTGTATCAGGTTTTCATGACTTTCTAATTCTTTCAGTAAGATACTTACCCCTATATGAAAGCATACTCTGCTGTTCTAACATCCAGCATTGTGAGTCAGTCAGTCTTAGCCAGTGCTACGTCCTAGAGTACAAGGGGTCCAGTTTAGCATCCTGCCCTTTGCTTTGGTCTTAGCTATTGGTCCCATGTTACCCACAGGGATGGGGCATTTTTTATGCACCAAGAAGAAGCAAACCCTTCTCATGAACCTGAGAACTTACTGTGAATTTACCTTTTGTTTCCTGATTTTTCTGTTCTGCAGACAGAATTTGAGAAAAGCAGCATGGGGTGGGTGGATATTAGTAGCTGGAAAGGAAGCTGAGATGTTACTGCTCTTCCTGTGACACTCAGGGCCGCCATGATATCACAGTAACAAGATTGTGATAACCTGCTTTTTGGTCATTCTGGTACACATGGCCTCTCCACAGACCTAGAGACAAGCTAGAGAGGCTTGAATATTTTGCTACATGCCAAACCCTATATGAGTGCTTTACAATAGCAAGTTATTTGAGTCTCAAGAGATTTTTGAGGAGACTCTAATCCTATTCTGTGGGTGAGCAAAGCAAAATAGTAGTTTCCTTAAGGGATCAGTAGAACACAGCAGAGCCACAATTGAAGCCTAAGTGACCTGGCTTTGGGACCTACACTCTTAACCATGGGTGATGAACTTGGAGCATGAAGTCAGCAGGGTTTACTTGCACATGTGGCTTGCAGAACAGGTGCCTGTCAGCTCTCAGGCGAGGGGAGGCTATTATCTTCCCACATTTTTTTTCCTTTTTGATTTGATGTCTTATGTCCAGAATTCGGAAAAATACATTATTTGAAAGGAGATAACTTATTGGCTTTGAGAATTTTTGTTTGAAGTTTTAATCATTTTTAGATGACTCATGAACTTTAGGACATATACCTGTTTTTTTCTTCAGTCATAGTAGACTTGAGTTATAAGGTAAGCTTTACTGGTTTGAAATTAGTAAATGCTGCTTTTTTATTAATCACAGTCATGTTTTTGGAAAGTTTATTTTGCGAGCAAAATTCAGTAAAAAAACTTGAAAAATAAGTTTATTACTTTACAAATTATTTAATTGTAAGAAAATGTGACCAGCAAGGTGTAGTGGTGAACACCTTTAATTCCAGCACTTGGAAGGTAGAGGCAGGCAGATCTCTGAATTTGAGGCCAGCCTGGTCTACACAGTAAGTTCCAAGATAGCTAGGGCTATGTAGAGAGACCTATTGTAAAAACAAAACAAAATACATGTCAAAACAAAATATGAGTCAGGAAATAACATCTGGATTTGTTCATTCATTTTATTTGTCATGTTTTAAAAAACCTTAATTAAACACTCTTGAAACTGTCAGTGAATGCTTGTGGCATGCTCATGTTGAGCACTGCATTGACACTCAGGAACATTCTTAAGCCAGGTTAGCATCCTGTTCCTGGCCAGTTTAGTTAGTTGTAGAAAGCTAAGTTCTTAGTTAGAAGTTGTTCGTGAATCCTGCTGAGGATCTCAGTTGTTCTTTTCTGGGGCATCGATGCTCAAGTGAGAACTAAGGTGGATATAGACAGCTTTTGATTCTCAACCATAGTCAGTTTTCAAGACGTGGTAAGGCTAAGAAGTCTTAGCTGCAGCTTACGTGATATGCTTGTTGTATGCTTCAGCGATTTGGGTAAGAAATGTCCTGTTACATGATGTATAGACAGTGAGGTTTCAGTTACAGTGAATTATGTCCTGCTTTAAAAAGTAGCAGCATTCAGTTAGATGCAGTAGGGCTTGTCTGCCAGCTACCACACTGACATCCAGGCTTTGATGTTTTCTCTCCCTGCATAGCAATAGCACTTTCAGTGCAGTGAGGATCGTTCTCTCTGTCTGGTTCTAATCCCTACCCAGTTTGAGCTGTGTACTCTGTTGAACCTGAACTCTTAAATTTCTGTTACACCAGGGGAGGTCATGTTCCTGTGTTTGGGACTGCAGCTTCCCTGCATTCCTCAGCAGCTAGATGATCATATTCAACCATTGCTTGATACAGCCCAGCATTTTATCTCCCTTTGTTCATTTTTAAGTTAGGTTGAGCTGGATGTAATGGCTCATACTCATAATCATGGTATATTTGAACTTTGAGGCGAGTTTGAGCTACATGCTGAGCTCTCTTTCGGCAAAAAACAAAAACTACATTGAGTAACTCTAAACAGAACTTATTTTTGACAGTTTGGGTGGGAGTTGTGTCTTAGTTACGAATGTATAATTGCCTAAAATCACAAAGGGTTGAATTTAGGAAAGGCATTTTCTGTAGAGCTGATCATGTGTTTACTTCCTGAGATACACATTGACTTTTAAAAAATCCTTTGTAGTTCCACCCACATTTCTGAAATAAAAAGATGGCAAGATATCAAGCTGTGACCATGCTCTAGAAAAGAGTGGGTTCTATCTCCAGCCGCAGTGGTAACATCCTTGAGAACCAGCAGTGTGCTGAAGAAAAGCCTAGTGCATGTTAGCTGCTAAAAGGTGGTGTTAAAAGTTGTAAAAAACTATAAAAAGTTTGACCCATAGGAAAAAAAACTTAAAAGTAGTGTGAAATATAATTTATATAATAATTAAAATTTAATTTTTTCTTAAATTTTTAAAAATAAAAGTATAAATGCTAGGAATATGGTATTTAATGTGGAAATCATTTTATTACCTTTGAAATGCTTGTTAAACGAGTTCACATCTCAGCTGTATTTCCTAAACTTACTAATAGCACCCATGCATTACATGGATAATTGCTAGGCATTTTTAAGCCAAACTCAGTTTTGCTTTTTATAAAAGTATGGTAGAATGTCAGATTTATGCTTTGGTACAGTAAATACAATAAATAGGTTCAACAGTGTGTTTCCTATTAATTTAGTTAGCAATTATTAAACCTTTAAAAAGTCCATTATAGAGATAAAATAATGTGATAGTTGATTTTTTTTATTGATAATAAGATCATACTAATTATAAATACTCTTACTCTATGGCTTATTTTTGCCATGATTGTAGTACAGTCTTTAAATATAAATAGAATCTTTCTTAATACTAAATAGATGATTAGTCTGAATTTTTCTGTAGTCAAATAACTTTCATCCCTTGCTCTTGCTTACAGTATATTGGCCATAGTTGCCAGAGTGACTACTGATGAAGTGCTCCTCCTGTACGCTTGCCTTGCTCTCACCTAGAGTCTAGGGCCATTCCTTTCTGTGATCATTTCAGTGAGCTGCCATAGTTTTCAGTCCATGCTGTCACCTGATCCGAGCATGCGCCAAAACATCACCGTTCCTGGCTCCTGTTTGCCAAATCTGCTTTGCAAACCCTTTGTTCCTTAGCTTTTGCTTTAGTCCAAACCAAACTGAACATTTTTCAGAGTGTGGACACATGCCATTTGCTTCCTTGGTGCCCATGTCATATAACTAGCTTTTTACACTCGTCAATACTTTGCTAAGTATAGCACTGGCATCTCATGCACTTGTGTGGCTGTGTCAAAATGAAAGCTGCTTGTGAGCTTGCCTGAGGGGTATGAATGCTGCACTTGTGCTCCGTCAGCTCGCTCTCGCTCTTGCTCTCTTTAAGGTTTAATCAGCCACTTTTTCTTCCATGACTTTGGTTTAACTATCTGTTGTTTTATGTGATACCAAGGTAAGTCTGATGTGAAGTAACTGTATTTTACGTGGTTACACATACCTCAAGGGACTGTTAATATTTGAGCACACTGGGCATTTCTAAATAAATACATTTCAATCTTAAAATAACTAGCTCCCCCATTTCTTCATTATTTTTTAAATGGTGTTGTAGATTGCTGCCTATAAAACCCTTTTTTAAAAACAGGGAATCTACTATGTGCTACTTGTGGTACAGATAAGGTGAGTCTACTATGAGAAAACTATTTGAAGATGGCATACAACAGTTGTCTTAGAAAATAGTCTACACTTTTAGAGTGATTCAAAAAGTAAATAGCAAATTCCATTCATGAGAAAAGTTAGACTTATTTGATACAATGTTTTAGCAAAACAATTATTTTCTAGACAAAGTTATTTCTATTTGTGATACGTACTTTGTTAGATGAGAATATTATGTAAGTAGTCATTTGTTCTCTGCTATAATTTCCTTTTGGGAAAGGATGAGGTTACACAGGCGTTTAGATTGATGTAAAAGCATTCATGTCCAGTCAGACGGGGCTCACATTTGTCCTCCTCGCACTGGGGAGGCTGAGGCAGGAGGATTGCAGCACGTTCCAGCAGCTTGACTGTATAGAGAGTTTGAGGCTTCTTGGGCAAGTCCTGTCTCAGACAAAGAGAATATCAAAAAGGCATATGTCTTGCTAGAAGTGACTATAGACGCTGAAGGGTTTTGTGGTCTTAGTGTATTTACTTTAGCCAGGAATGTGAGAACAAGTTTGTAATGGCTGTAGATGCAAATGGCCACCTGAATGTTTCTGTGTTTCTCAGTTCAAAGTATGGGATGTAGCTTTTCTGTTCTTCCTTCTTCCCTTTATCTTGTACTTTCTAAAGTCTGCACTTCTTTATTTTCCTCTGAAGGACAGTTTTAGGGTAGTTCTGTCTAAGACCTCAGACTTAACCAAGAGCTGGCTGACATTTCCTCCTCCTCATCTCTCCCCTTGCTGTCCCCTCCTTGCGGAGGAGGCACAGTTATCACAGGGTTGTGAGTTCTAACACGCTTCATCACCTTTCCTTCCTTTCTCTCTTCTCTACTTTACTAGTGAGTATACTTCCACTTCATTTATTTAAAAAAGAAAACTCTGCTGAGAATTTGATATAACTGCTTTGTAAAAGTAGGAAGTGGTATTTGCTTGGTGTTCTGTCCTAGTAGCACCTTTTGTCTAAAAAATGTACAGTAAGAGCTTAGCATTGTACTAAGAGTAGAGTTTAAGCTTTCAGAGACAAATCAGGATATACTCATTGTTGCAGTCCACTTTCGGTTCTAACACCTTTGCCCATGGAGACTGAGTTTCCCTTGGAATGGTTGCTTACTCTAAAAATGCAGGTGATTAAGAAGCCTGTGACCACTCCTCCATTCATACATACTACCTCATTACAAGGAATGTTAGAGTTCCCGGTGACTGGCTGAACCCAGTGCCTCTACATGCTGGCTGTACCACTTAGCTTATCCATAGCCCCTTAAGCCCATAGTCCCTTAAGCAGTCTTTGTTATGGTAGAGACAGGAACCCTAATTTGTTACTAGGCTAGGCTTATGGGCTCAGCTTCCCAAGTAGTTAGGACTTAAGGCACAGGTCACCATGCCCATAATCTACTTTTGAAATCACAGGCCATGTATGGAGTTTATCATTTTGTGTTTGAAATTTTCCCTTCTTTATTGACCAAATTATTTGTGTTAACCTTTTAAATGTATTTTCTTTCTTTTTCTGATCTCTCCCATTTTTTTCTTTTTTGATTAGCTTGTCGTTTTATACCCTGTTACTCTGCCTTAAGACTTACATCTTTATAAAAGAATGACAACTTTTTTATACCATTTATAAATATTAGTGAATCTTTATCTTGGGAAGAATTCAGAATGTAATGGATTATAAAAGGAGGTGACAGAATGTGAAGTCAGAATTTAAATTAAATTTATGGAGAGGCCATGTAAGTTATTCATTCAGTGAGATGAGACACAGTGAGTCCTCTCAGTTTAGGATCTGAACTGAGTGTGATGGCATGTGCCTGTGACTCTGCATTCAGAAGTTGGAGGCAGAAGGATCAGATCAAGTTATCCTCAGATTCCCAGTGACTTTCAGTCTAACCTGAGCTACATGAGATTCTGTCCCCCAAATCAGTCAAACAAACAAACCAGATTGGAATCTGGAAAGTTGAGATTTTAAGTTATAGTTATCAAAATATATGCCGTTATACTAGAATACACACCCTGCAAGTGTCCCTTCAAATAGTAGAGCTAGTAGAACAGAGTGGTGTGGTGTGTCCTAACGGTCAAATTTCAGAGCTAACTCTGCATTTTTGTGTGAAATCAGGACTTTCAAAACTGTGGAGCAGTAAGTATTTCATCTCCCAGAGTCAGGCTTACTGCAGACACTTTCTATTAATGTATAATGTTCTGTTGAGTAGTCAACTGACTTAAACTTTATTTTTCAGATGAACCAGAAACTCGAGATGCATGGTGGGCAGAAATCAGACAAGAGATAAAGTCACATGCTAAAGCCTTAGGCTGCCATGCTGTAGTGGGCTACAGCGAGTCAACCAGCATCTGGTAAATGGCTACTTGGATTTCCTAAAATGTGATTGGTTGTTTTGTGAGCTGGGGAGAATCGAATCAAACCCAAGAAGAGGAGCACAGTCAGCTGGGCCTTGAGTATATCAAATTAGGCTTATAGTGCCTACTGCCCACTTAATCTCTGTAAACTTAGAGCCTGTTAAAATGATGAGGATATCTGCACACTGTATTCTGGTCATATGAACGTATAATAACTGGCGAGTTCACTTACTCATCCTTTGCCTGGAGCACTTCAGTTGCTGATTCTGCTGACTCTTTCCAGTGGGACATTTGGAGGAAGCTCTCGATGTTTTGTAAATGAATTATCAACTGTCTCTAGTTAGTCTTTAGGCAGCCTTAATCCCAGCACTTGAGAGGTACAGTTCTCTCAGTGAGTTCAAGGTCAGCCTGAGCAGCATAGACCTTCTATTAAAACAAAGTCAACTGTGCTTTCATTTATAAGCTGGAATGGAACTTTTTCTTGCTAGCAAAACATTCCTACCTAACTGCTAATTTAGGGAGGGGCTTTCATATTTTGGATTCTTTTCCTCCTACCTGTCACCTGCACCACCTCTTCTGTGCCCAAAGCCATGCTGTCTGCTGATGGTTTCCTGCCTCCTGTTGTCCTTTTGCCTGGCCACTTGTCAGCTGTCTCCATCCTGCAGCTGGAATCAGGCTTTCTTGTTATGAAGTCTTCTATTGCACTTGACTTTCAAGTATGCTTTGGACTTGTTGATCCATTTTAAAAATTTGAAATTATGAAATTTTACTCTCAGAATAGAATCTAATGTTTTCCCATCATTATTACTTGTTCCTTTATACCCAGTTTTGACTCTGTTTATCTTAGACACATTTATTTTTCTTTGATTTTGGTCATTTTATTATCCTTGAACTCCCATCTTCATGCCCTAGTAGAAAGTTGATAATTGCAGTAATTATGGAGCCATTTGACCCTGTGCTATCTTACTTTTACACTCTATTTTGCATAGTTCTCACTACCTATTGATCATTACTGTTAGAGAAAAGTCATTAACTTGCAGTAAATATGAATATTACTAAGTCATACTATTTATTATTTTGTGTTCTTTGCTGTTTCAGGTCATGTATTACTACCTTTGAATCTTCTTATCACCATAGAATAGATTATTGTTTTTTAAGATTTATTTTTTTTACTTTATGTGTAGGAATGTTTTGCCTATCTGCATGTATGTATACCATGTGTGTGCCTTTTGGATTTCCTGGAACTGGAGTCTTGGGTGGTTATGAGCCACCCTTTGGGTGCTAGGAATCACCTAGGTCCTCTGCAAGATTAGCTAGCACTCTTAGCTACTGAGCCATCTGTCCAGCCCCCAGTAGCTCCTCTGCTCTTGTTAACTGCCAACTTAGTATAACTGCTCTTTACTCCCTGGTAGGAAGTCCTGCCTTGTTTAGTGCCATATGCATTTATGTCCAAATGATTTGATGTTTAAGACATGCTTTTTTGCCGTGAAATTTACATTTTGTTGGAAAAGTATGACATCTATGGTAAGTTTTATTGTTGAGATATCCCAGAATGCTTCAGGATCCCAGGGTGGGAATGTTAGTGAGAATGTAATAGAAGTGTACTGTTATTTAACAGTGTCAGTGATATAAGTGATGCTTGATCTAAGTCATGGAGAATGAACAAGAATGGCAGAAATGCAGAGAAGAGGTGCATGTGGATCCTGGAGAGCACGTGGGCACTTGGAGAGTGCTGAGGGAGATCAGTGTAGCTGAAGACTGGCATGGTGAATGTAAAGCTGTGTCACTGGCACAAGGACCTCTAAGTCCATTGAATTTACTTCAGAGTCTGAATTCATGTGCCAGAAGCAACTTTTCTCAAAACATCTTTGCATTTAAATCTCATCTTTATTTTTCTTCCTATTCCAACCCCTCGTTCCTACTGTTATTGATGGAATTTTTTGAAGCAGACTGAATTCTGGGTATCCTCAGGTACTGGAAGCCTGGTGCCCTGTGCTCAGACTTCACGTGCCTGGTCTTGGTGTTGCTTTCTGGTTCCTGTACTCACTTCTCATTCTTCCTTCTTGTTCCTGATCTGCTGTGATGACATTGCTCAGCAGTGACAGCTATTATTGCCTACTTTTTCTTTCAACATAGACAGTTTGTAATGAAGAATCTAAAAGACTTTCTTTTAATACAAGTTTTCTCTCATATATGTATACACACATATAAATGAATGATACACTTCATTTTATTTAGTATATTTTGAGTACTGTTTTAGATATTTTTATGATTCTAACTCAGATTAACCTAGCATTATAGATAATTTTCCATAGTTGCACTTTTAGAATAATTTTAATATAGCTTTATAGATATTATAGATATTTAGAGTAAAACCGTTTGGTAGCTTGTTACTGGATTTGCAGTTTAAACTATTTACTGTTTATCTTTTTAAGATTTTAATTTGTGGCCGCTTTTTGCCCTCTGCATTTGATATGCAGTTTTTCTTGTGTTTCTGCCCTAGGTTTAGGGTGTGGTCTTTAGATACTGTCTTAAATATAGGACTGTCTGAATTACACTCAATTTGTCACTCTTGATATTTAGCATTTTCTGAAGGTTTATTATTGGGAATGTTAACCTGTGTTTTTTTTTTTTTTTTTTTTTTTTTTTTTTTTTTTTTTTTTTTTTTTTTTTTT
>PVIH01001745.1:0-20235 GCA_004025045.1 Sigmodon hispidus | reverse complement strand
GCTGCTTTCCTAAACAGATAAGGGAGAGAGAGGTTGACTTTCTCAAATCTCAAAGCTGATAACTGGGGAGTGTCTCGAAGCCTGGTAACAGACTTGCAGGATTCTGCCCTTGTAGCCAGCCCACATAATTTATTAGTTATGAAAGTTCAGGCTTGTTCTTGTAAATTAGCCCATTTACATGAATTCGTATTCTATCATGTAGCATTACCTCTTTTCTGTCCTGCATCTCTTATTTTCTTTCCACGTCTCCTGGTGCCTCTTCCTTTCTTCCCAGAGTCTTCTCTGTCCCCAGAAGTTCTGCCTAACCTCTTTCTAGCTATTGGCCATTTAGCTTTTTATCACACCAGTCACAGAAATACATTTTCACACAGTATACAATTGTCCTACACCATTTTGTCTTAAAATGTAATGTTTGATTTTTTGGTGAAGTTTCATGCAGGAGTAACAGGAGGACACTTTCAAGTATAGCCTTTTAATTTTATCTACTTTGCTTTTTCTCTTTTCGTCTCATCCCCACAATTTATTTTCATAAATTCTTCTTTCACAAAACAGTAAAAACACTTACTGTATTTTGTAAGTGTTTTCATGAAAAATGACTTTAATACATGTAAAATGGGAAATGAGAGTGTTAGGTAGGATTAGCTTACTTTTTTTTTTTTTTAAGATTTATTTATTATGTATTCAGTGTTCTGGCATTTGGGTATCAAATCTCATTATAGACAGTTGTGAGCCACCATGTTGTTGCTGGGAATTGAACCCGGGTCCTCTGGAAGAACAGCCAGTGCTCTTAACCATTGAGCCATCTCTCCAGCCCCCAGGATTAACTTACTTTTAACTTAATTATTGTAACCTTTAAATTATTAACTTCTATAAATGTAAAAAAATGTATTCATCAGTAGATAAAACTATTCCATGTGTATATATTAGAATTATTAGCTTAATATTGGCATCTACTGTGATTAAAAACAACTTACTAATACAAATTTAGGAAGAAAGTATAAAAGTCTTTTATGTTCCAATTAAATATAACTTTGGAGAGGATATAGTGTAGAATGATATGGTGCATTGGTAAAGAAGAGGACCTTAGTTAGCTTCTTTTGAGTGGATATTGGCCATTCTGTATTCTGGAGCCTCCAAAGTAGGATACATTGTTGAGGAATTGGACTATCATACTGAATGATTTGCATGATATGTAGCATAGCTCCTGGGCTGAGGAGTGACCAAGGCATGTGCTTGCTGGGCAGTCTCCAGTCAACTATGCCTGAGGAACATCCCCATCTGTTTGCATTCTTGAGTAGGGTAGAAGCTCACTGGTGGTTGAGTTTATGATTTTGTTATGTTAGGCAAGTGCCACTGAGCTACACCCCAGTGTCTTAGAAACTTAGTTTAATACATTTTCCAAAATGGGTATTTAGTTTGTGGTTTAGGTGGGTATAGTAAATTCTTATAAAATATTTTAAAAATATCTATTATTTGTGTGTGTGTATATGTGTGTGACGGGGGGTGAGGGGGATTGTGTTTGCACATATGCCATGCCATGTGGGTGGTAGGCAGAGGACAGCTTGTAGATGTGAGCTCTTTTCTTCCGCTATGTGAGTTCCAGGGATCAAACTCAGGTGCACAGACTTGGTGGCAACCACCTTTACCTGCTGACTACTCTGGCCAGATCCCTTTTACACCCTTGGAATTACTAGTGCATACTAGAGATAATTTGGAGAATATCAGAGAAGAGAAAGAAAAATTATTACTTTAATCTCTGTATTCTGAGAAAGTTCTTTCTGTACTTTTTGTGTTTCAAATGTTTTTTATAAATTGTACTGCTCTGATTTTTGTGCCTGGTGATTTTGCTGTAGATACTCAAATCTGTGTGTAGTGCTTAATTAAAAATGATTCCACTTAAATAATCTTAATGAGTTCAAGTAAATGGGAATTCAAATGGGAGGTCAGTTTATAGCTTAGCAGGCTGGTCTGGTATCCTCGGCTGATTCAGGTTAAATAAACTAGTGTATAAATTATCTGTCAGGTAGACATTACATTTACAACGTAGGTATATTTAGTTGTTGCTTTCTTAATTTTCCAAGGAAATCCCATAAAACATCTCTAAGCAGTCAATCCAGTTTTATAGATGAGGCTGTGATAAGTTAAATAACTGGTGTGGAATAACACTGTTTATGAACTGCTTGTAGTGAACAGGGTGGTTATGGGTGCTCATTGTTGGTTTATTTGTAATATGTATGTCATATGAAGTAGGTCTTTTGGCTTTTCAGGAATGTTAAAATAGTTACTAGAAATAAGGAATCTTAGTGTATATCTTTTTCTAACACTTTTCTTTTCAAATACTTTTTTGTTATTAAAAGTTTCTCATAATTTCTTATTTTTTATTCTTCGGCAATTTCACACATGTGTTTATTGTATTCTGGTAATTTTGTCCTACATTACCATCTGTCACCCTCCTTTTGCTCTCACTGAAACACTTCTCCCTAACGGGTCTGCTCTGCTTTTATGTCTTTTTTCTTTGGTGACCCAATAAATTTAATTAGAGTTGCTTCTAGGAATATGGGTTGGAAGTTACCTACCGGAGCATGGACAACATACCAATGATCGCTGCACTGAAGAGAATTCTTCTCTTTCCCTTAGCGCCATTAAGTGCAGTATGTCAGTAGCCTCTCAAGCAGGAGTGAGAAGGCCTCAGGATTTCCTCCCTCATGCATGATGGGATGCTAGTGGTCCCTGTTTTGTACAGATCTTGTGCACATAGCTACAGTGGTTGTGTATTCATGGGTGTTTACAGAAGACAGTATTTCCCAGAACTCCTCTCCATCCTCCCGTGTTCTTGACATCCCTCCCACCCTTCTTCTGCAGTGCTCCCTGACCACAGTGGAGGTTAGACAGATGTTTCATTTAGGGCTGACCACTAAACAACGAGCCACTCATCCTTAGCACTTTTACTGCATATGAGTCTCTGCATTAACTGTCCACCCACTGCAGATAGAAGCTTCTATGAACAAGGCTAAGAGCAGCATTAGTCTATGGATATAAATGGAAGTGTTTAGAAGGCAGTTTGACACCATGTCTGTTTAGCAGAACAACAGTAGGTTCCTCAGTAGGGTCTATGACCTCTTCAGCCATGGGCTCTTGACTAGTACTAGGTATGAGTTCTCTTTTGGGGAGTGGGCTTCAAATTCAATCGGAAAGTAGTTGGTTACTTATAATAGTTATGCCACTATTGTACCAGTGGGCACATTTTATACCAGTGGGCAGCTCACAGAGTCCATTATTGGCTAATACTTTTTCCTCCGGAAGCCTGCAGATTACTTACTACTCTGTGAGATGGTTGGCAGATACTGGAAGTCAGTTCTAGCTTGATATCTATGTGTCCTTCAGTCAAAGCATGTGGTGTCTTCAGTAATACCTTACCATTTAGTTCCCATGAGCAACCAAGAGTTGTTTTTGTTTGTTCACCAGGTATATGTGTGTGTGTTTATATTTATTAATGATTAGGAAAATGCTATCTTTCCTGCGTTTCTTTCTGTTTTTATGATATTCACTCCCCTAATTTTTAGATTAGAAGTCATCTCTGTCACATGATAGCAAATGATCAAACAGAATTAGTGTAACATGACTTTTTTCCATGGAGGAGCAGTAACAGCTCTGATTTCATGGTTGTTAGCAATTTATCAGTCACAGTGTTATTCCCACTGCTCTGGGGTGTATGTGTTGATACACAGATGCTACTATGTATGTAATATGTACTGTTTAAATGTGATGTCATAGCTGTTTTAGAAATGCTTTATGACACTTGTTTGCTGGTTTTTTTTTTTTTTTCTTTTGAGGGTGATTAGGTATTGGACCAAATCCTAATTATTTTTTAAATATAATTACATAGGATTGAAGAAAATTTGCCTGTGGGCTGCGGATTCTGCCATATACCATATGATGAACTGAACATGCCATTTCCAGCTCATCTCACGTACTGTTACAACTGCAGGAAGCAAAAAGTCCCTGATGTTCTCTTTACAACCATAGACCTGCCCACTGATGCAGTGGTTGTTGGAAAAGGTTGTCTTATTCAGGCAAGGTATGTTTGTGAACACTGTATCTGGTATCCCTGAAAAACTATGAGGTACACAGTTATAAACCTCCTGTCCAGTATCTGTTGTTTTTTATGTTTGATCTTAGACAAACTGGACAATTCTATAATTCTATTTGAACTTTGTATTTATTCCCTATACAGCTGGCAGAAAAAGTACTCTCTAAAACACTCAAGAATTTTTTTTTAATATTTCAATTCTGTCATACAAGTGTTTATTATATCTATGCATTAACGTGTCTACTGGCTAAACATCGACTGCTTTAAAGACCTCTGACATATTTTGGAACAAGGTGTTTGAGCTTTTTTAGAACTGTTCCATACTGTTTGTTTCATGAGGCACTCAGCTATTTCGGACATCCTACAGTGTGACACACATGCAGCAAAGGGCTTTAAGTATCTAGATCATCAATAGCTGCCAGGATTCCCTGATCCCTCGAGTGTTTCTGTCTTCACCTTGAAACTTGAGCAGTAGTGAGACAGTTGGTCCTTTTCTCTAGGAGACTTCGATCTTGCACAGTGAGTCTTTATCTTACATGGTGAATGCTCCTCAGTTTGTTGACTCATATTGATGGGAGCCATGGGTTTGGACCCTCTGTCAACTCAGAGATATGACTGCTATGTTGTGGTAATATGTTGTATATTTAATAAAAATAGTCTGGAATATCAGAGACAGAGTCATTGACAGCCAAGCCACGAAGGTCACTCCTTTAATCCCATCATCAATCAAGAGGCATATCTGGATCTCTGCAAGGTCAAGGCCTAAGGTCAGGCAGTGGTAGCACTTGGGAGGCAGAGGCAGGAACATCTCTCTGAGTTCAAGGCCAGCCTGGTCTACAAAGCAAATTCCAGGACAGCCAGAACTGTTACACAGAGAACCCTAGTCTTGAAGAAAATAAAAAACAGAACAAAACAAAACAAACCCAAGAAGCCTCAAGAAATGGCTCTGTCCTCTGATATTCCAGACTATTTTATTAAGTATACAGTATATCACAATACTTTATGTCTGTGAGCACATATTATAAATCTAGTGTAAACCATGCTTCTGAGCATCAGAGCTATAGATCTTTCAACTTTGCATCCTAATATAATGAGGTATAATTGTCCTGCGTTGTTCCAGTTGAGCTGATGGTCCCCCCTTCCTGCTTATCTCTTTGTAAGTAAACAGCACCCCTATTCATATCCAAGGAATTGTTGATACTGTCTGTCCTCTTAACTTTTACACGTTGGCTTAATTCCAAAGTTGTTGAGTTTTGTTCTAAAGTATATTTCTAGTCTGCTTAGTGCTTTTCCTCTTCTGTCTTCTGCTTCCATTTGACATTACCTCCCCCTAAGTATATATCCTTTAATAATTTTTGATGATCTTTTGGTGATGAGTTTCCATTTTTGTTTTCTGGAAATACGTTTACTTCTATGTTGCAAGTGTTTTCTGAGCACAGTGCCTTTACCACTGTCTTCTGGCTGTTATTACTATTGTTTATGAGTGCTGTGTTGATCTAACTATGGTCCCTTTGAAAGCTTTCTGTTGCATAATAGGTGCTCAAGTAACTTGTATGAAAATCTCTGCTATTCATCTATCCTGTATCACATGCAGTTATGGAACCTAAGATTTTTAAAAATTTTATGTGTTTGGGTGTTTTGCCTTCCGGTGAGTATGTATGTATGTATGCACACCATATGCATACTTGGTGCCTGCAGAGACAGAAGAGGGCATCAGCTCCTGTAGAACTAGAGTTTGAGATGGTTGTGAACTGCCATGTGAGCTACTGGAACTTGAACTCTGATTTTCTAGAAAAGCAGCCAGTGTTCTTAACTGCTAAGTCACCTTTGCAGCCCTGAAACCTAAGATTTTTATACTTTTGTATAGTGGTTCTGGTCATTAATTATTTTAGGGATTGTGAGGTTTTCAATTTCTATATAATTGAACTACAACTTTTAGTGAGAAATGACAAAGCAACAGATTATAGTTATAGATTATAACAGATTTGTGGAGACTAGTGTCTTACTAAGATTATAGTAGAGCAAATCTGTGAAGACTAGTGTCTTACTAAGATTATAGCAGAGCAAATCTGTGGAGACTAGTGTTTTGCTGAGCATGCTTTTATGGAGTCTTTTCTTTCTCTCAGTAGTGCTGGAGAGCAGACCCAAGACATCAAAAGTCCTAAAGAAGTCTCCCACTGATGGAGAAATCTTCTTTTCATGTGGACATTTCTTAGGAAGGTACCAGGAATACTATGCGTTGACAGAATTATTCTCTTTTATAGGTTATGTCGCTTAAAAAAGAAAGCCCAGGCAGAAGCCAATGCCACAGCTATCAGTAATCTCCTGCCATTTATGGAGTATGAAGTCCACACTCAACTGATGAATAAGCTCAAACTCAAAGGAATGAACGCTTTGTTTGGACTAAGAATTCAGATCACAGTGGGTGAAAACATGCTGATGGGCTTAGCGGTGAGTTGAGAACTGTTTGCATGGTTTTTTGTCAGTTCTGTAGCTGTAGAGTCTTTTGTGTGGGATGTAGAGGATTTTGTAAGGAACAGCATAGCCAGATGTGGTGCATCTTTATAGTTCCAGTTCGTAGGCATCAGTGGTAGGGGATCAAGAATAAGCAAACAAAAGTAGATTTAGCTAAAGAAACAGCCAGCCAGCCTGGTTGAAGACACTATAGGAAGTGAGTCTGATGACTGACTTTTACATAGTTTTAAGGGACTGTGATCAGTATGAAAGTTATCATTTCCAGTTTTTTGAGTTGAAACCACAGATCCAAGCTCAGTTATTATATTTTCATATTTCAGGCTGTTGACATTTATAGGATTTTCATCTTTGTGTTAGCAGCTTTCAATTTTTAATTCTTAATGCCATTTTTTTAAGACATGAAGTATTTAACTTTTATAAAATCTGTGGACATTCTAGTCATTTTCGCTATAAAAATTTAAGTTAAAATGCAAAGTTAATTCTGCTTTATTTCCTGTTTTTATTAAAGCAAGTATGAAAATTTTCATTTATTTTTTTTTTTAGCCAAGCATTTTCTTATGTAGGAAGTAATTATGTGATTGTGGTGAATTGATTAGTTTTTGACATTGATGTAACCTTCAGTCTGCTCCAGGTAATGCTTTTGTGCTTCCTAGTGATGCCATTTACAGCCACCTGCCATTTTCTATGCTGTTGTACTGTGTACACTGAAGTCTCAGGATCCCAAAGCTAGTTTCTCTGACAGCTGACATGAGAGTCCCTGCTGGGTGTCACTTAGGAGGAGAAGACAGTGCTGCCACAGGCTGGCATTCCAGAGTGACAAGGTCATGAGCGCTGTCAGCGGTTTCAAACCCAGACCCATCTGGTTCTGTAATTCAAGGCTGTTGTGTGTCATCAGTCAGTGAATGGAGCAAAGTGTTTAGGTGATGTGAAGGCTTGTCAGGCTCCATAGTGGAGCTCAGTGGTGGCTCTGCTGATGAAGTCTTGGAAGAGTGTTGCGTAGGATCATTTTAGATAACATGTAGATGTCATCATAGAGTGTTGACAAGTTGACAGTTGACGGATTTCACAGTTCATACAGATATCCAAAGTTGAAAGAACTGCCTCCCCTGTTTTCCATGGCTTTGCTTTAATGCTTCTTGTTTCTATCCCATTATTGTTTCACATTTATTTGTGTTCATGCATCTGATGGTGCACAGACCAAAGGACAAACTGTGGAAGTCACTTCTCCCCTTTGACCATGTGGCTTCATCACTCAGGTCATCAAGGTTGTCAGAGGATGCTTGTACTTGATATCTTGCCAGCTTTTGCTCTTTTTTAGATGGGGTTTCTTGTAGGCCAGGCTGGTCTTTAACTTGTTATGTAGCTGAGGCTGGTCTTGAATTCCTGATCCTCTTGGCTCTACCTCTCGAGCTAGGATGCCTGGCATGTGCCTCCACACCCACATTAATGCTTAAATTTCTTTACAGTTTTGCTCTGCTTGTGGTAGCTTAAACACATGCACACACACACAGATTTCATCTTGCCTTTTGGTTTCCTTAGTTTTCCAATACTGGCAATGTTCAGTGATTGTTGTAGAATGAGACACTGGCACTGTTAATACTAAAATACATGTGTCAAGTAAATCATCTCTGTTGGTGGCTAGGGAGTAAGTGGGAGAATGAGACACGGGGCTGGGGCTGCTCACATTTTTACCTCATATGTTGACCGCAGCTGTTCTCTCCACTGATGCCCTTCTACAGGCAGACTCATTGGTCCTAAAACTATTTTAGTAACTTTTTTTTTTTGCTAAGATATATTTGATTTCAAATTATTTTTATGTTTGTATTTTATATTTTGACACATGGTCTCACACTATAGTCCAGACTGGCCTGGAATTCAAAATGAAGTGCAGGCTTACACAGAACATCATATACTCCTGCCCAAACTGCTCAAATTTCAACTTTTTAAAAAAATATAATGAGGCAAAAACATTAAAAAATATAGTTGGTTACTTAGGGATCCCCTTTCAGAGTTGTTTCCCATCTACTTAGGAGCCTCCCCGAGTAGAGCAATACCTGTTAGTGAGTTATTTTGTATGTTCTTATAGACATGGGCTGTCTTTGTACAGAGAGACGTGCGCATTCCTAGATAGATAACTTAAAGCCATTGTCACTTGGCGTTCTGTCTGATTATGTTCTTGTTACTTCAAAGTCGGCTACAGGGGTTTACTTAGCGGCTTTACCAATGCCTGGTGGTATCCAGATTGCTGGGAAGACCCCTAATGATGGTTCCTATGAGCAGCACATCTCCCACATGCAGAAGAAAATAAACGACACAATTGCCAAGAACAAAGAGCTGTATGAGATCAATCCTCCGGTAAGTGAGCAATGCTAAGCAATGCTGAGCGCACTAGTTACTGGTCGGATGCAGGGTAGGGTGTTCAGAAGATGGCTTATTTTGGACATAAAAGTTTTCCACCTCCCCTGCTGTCTCTCTCCATTTGGACATGAGTTTTCTGACATTGTGTACAAAGTAAAGCTTTCTTTTCAAGTTTTTCTTCTTGTCACTCCCTCCATTTGTTTCCTGTGATACCTATGTGGGTGTGGGGGTGGGTGTATGTTTGCACACGCGCTTGACTTTTGTACACACCCAAAGGTTTTAAACTTTTTTCTCTTGCCTATTGTGACTTGTAGAGTAAAACTCCATTACCGTTGTTTCTTGATGTAGAAAGGGTCTTCTTACAAAAATAGCCTCTCAGTAAATATTTGGTAAGTGGTTTAAAATGCTCTTTTTCCGGCTGGCATATTGATTTACATCTGTAATCCCTGCACCTGGGAAGCAGAAGAAGAACAATTGTGTGTTTGAAGCCAGCCTGGTCTGTAAAGTGAGACCCTTCTTGAGTGAGAGAGAGGAAACAGATCCCGTTTTGTAAGAAAGTAGGAATGCTGAGCGTGGTAGTGGACTTCTCAGCGACTGCTCCTTCTTTACGTCACTCGCTCCCTTTGTCAGAGTCAAGCTCTCCAAGCTTGCTGCTGCATCACACTGTTTACACACTGCAGGCGCCTTCAGCACAGTCTGCATTCAACTTTGTTTTTGTGAGTTTCAGGTGATAATTACTTCCACAAAGGGGTGCTGTTAGAGTAATGTTTTAATAATTTTATACTAATGCTAGTTTGGACTGGTCTTCTGAAATACTGCCTCAGAATTCCCATGTCACCTATAGCTTTTGTCATGTTCTTGGAGCAAAGTGGTCAAGGTGACTGAGGGCTCAGAGACTTGAGAACTGTGAAGCTCATCGTGGGAGGCGCTGGGCCCCTGGTTCCAACTAGTTTGCATTGAGATTTGCTTTAATTATACAATACACATTGAAAACAGTATATATAAATAGTGTAAAATATCTCATCAATGTTTTTATTTTAAGTCCATGTTGAAAATGTAATGTTTTGGATATGAGATAAACAATTTTTATTAAAATTAGTTGTGTTTTCTTTATTAAGAAATTACTATTAACTCATTTGCTTTGAGTTTCTGTTGGATAATGACTTGGAACTTAAAAA
The DNA here is from genome assembly GCA_004025045.1 of Sigmodon hispidus. Lineage (NCBI taxonomy): Eukaryota > Metazoa > Chordata > Mammalia > Rodentia > Cricetidae > Sigmodon > Sigmodon hispidus. The sequence continues at coordinate 10,134 of PVIH01001745.1, read as the reverse complement.
CAATGAATTGCTGATGTGTTACTATATTAATATCTGAAGAATAGTCTTAAAAAGTTCTCATAGCCCCTGCTGAGTATAAGTTTGCAGTACATTTTTTCTTTTATAATTATATTTTGGAATTTGAACACACACTTACAGTGTTTATGTCTTTTGGGATAAATAAAGCTACATTGGAGCTCCGTGTAATTGAGTGTCAGGTGCTCTGTCACTAAGTGTTTACAGCCTGTGTGAATTCCTACTGATCATCCATTACAGAGACTGTCGTCCTTCATGTGCTCTGCAGCCATACTTAGCTTGGACTGTGAGAGGCCAGCTCTCACAATCTGCCACAGAGTAGGGAAGGCATAAGAAGCTTTTATCCGGGATAATTAGGAATAAATCTCAATCTAACTGACTGGTAAAATAAGGAAACATAAACAGATCCTGATGATAACTTTCTCTTTTACTTTTGAAAAATAGTCTCTGACTCTTCCTGTCTCTATTCAGCTACATATCTTCACATTGCTGCATTCTCATTCTGTACATACAACTACATATCTTACTTTACATACATATGGCCATACATCTCTATACACAGTTATATCTATTTTCACGTCTTCATATCTTTCTTTTACACACATTTCTCTTTTACATTTTCTTTTATACAGTTTTGTCTTTCTCACTTCCACACAGTTACAAATCTCCACACAGCCATAGCTATTCATCTCATATACATAGCTCTCTCAACAAACAACATTTTATATTACTCTTACACATTTTCAAACAGCTCTTTGTATAGTTTCTATATGCAGCAACAACTTTTTCACACAGCTTTATCTCACACACATGCACACATATGCTTCTTCTATATTATTCACTCACTCTTTGCTCACTCCCTCTCTCCTTCATTCTCTCACATTTTCATCACCTCTTTAGACTTCTGCTTCTTCCTCCTCCTTTTCCTCCTCTTCTTCTCTCATTCAGCACACGTACACTCGCATTCTGCATATCTCCATCCTTACGTTGCTCTGCTTCTTACATACTCTCATTCATACATACTCATTCCTCCTCTCTTCCCCCCTACATTGCTGCTGTTCTCTGCCTCCTTTGCCAAACTCTGGATAGTTATCTATGTTACATTTTTCAGGGCCCAAACCATTCTCATAACACATAAAATAATACAGTTTTTCTCAGGCTAGTAAGGTCACAAGGACTGGTCAGTATAAATGCTTGGCCTTGCACGTAACGTTTTCCCAGACAGATAATGACATTGAAATTTAGGACTTAACAGTAGCAGGTAGAACCTTTAGTGGTCAGAGTATGTGCAAAAAGTAAACTATTGTGGGGAGTGAGGGTGGGTATATCTCCAAACAGCCTGGCCTTAATTTAGCAATAAACAACACCTGAGAATTACTCTTTGTATATTTTTTGCAGGAGCAACTTAGTCTGTTTGAATTTGTACTGAAGTCTAAAATTAGTGTCAGTAAAGAAGAATATCCTGGTATTATTTCTATATATCAGAAATTAATTTTCTTGACTATCCACACCTATATGTGTGCCCAAGGATGTAAAACACACTACCAGTGCACTGTGGAAAGAACCCCATAGCTGTCCTTATTAGGGAGGCACAGCAGTGGCACCTGAGAAAGTTACAGACAGAAAACACCTGGTCACCAACAGTCAGTGACCCCCACAGGCTTTGCCTAGTGAGATTCCCCAATACAGAGTTAACTCATCTGGTAGCAACCTGTACAATACTTGTTGCCATCTGCCTTACACTCCCACGACCCTTGACACACAGTACCTGCCACATGTTGCTGAAGTTCATTTACACATCTGTCTTCCACTATTATGATGTTGTCAGACTTCTGCATTGTCACTCTCATCTATATTCAATCATTCTCAGATAGGAAATACATAAAAGTACTGAGTAGGTTCATGCTCTGTGTCTTGTCATTAGTTCTTAAACAGCATAGTAAACAACTCTCTTTACAGCTTCAACTTATGTAGTCTAGCCTGACCATGTAGCTCAGTGTAGAGCACTGGCCTAGCCTGTGCTAGGCCCTAGATTTGATGTTCATTTCTACAAATTATTAAAATACACACACAGCAAATTATGTGTAAGTTATATGTATTCTGTGTCATTTTGTGAAGTCTACTTGAGCACTCACATATTTTAATATTCATGTGGTCTTGGAACCAGTACCCTGTGAATACTGAGGAACGGCTATAAGAGAGAGCCCCTTGAAGATAGAGAGTTACTAAGACTACAAATTAAGTTACTTTACCCAGTGAACACTGAGTTACTCTTCCTTTCTTACAGCTTAGGCTTTTGAGGAAGAAGAGAATCTGTTGTGATTTTTTAAAATTTCAACAGATATTTTATTCCAGTATATGTTTCTTCAGACACTAAGCATACTAATTGTCTTTATTTTTAGAAATTGTTTGACAAAGTTGGTCCCCAGAATTAATTACCAAGCCACTTTTAACATTATACTTTTATGTTTTAAATTTTGTATAGTAGTCTATACCTACTATTTTATTATTATTTAAATTAATTACTATTAATTACTATTTTAATATTAAACTATATATATATATATATGGATGGAGGCAGCAGTATGTGCATGTGAATGCAAGTACTTGCAGACATGATAGAGGGTGTTGCATTTTCTAGAGCTGGAGTTACAGGTGGTTATGTGCTTCCTGACATAGGTGATGGGGGTCCTCTGCAAGAGAAGTGTTGTGCTCTCAATCAAGAAATGTTGTCCAGTGTTCCTTCTCTTAGGAAGATAGCCCTAGTCTATTCTTATTGGATTAATTTTCCTCAATAAACTGAAATTATTTTGATGTTCAAATTTTATTAAGATAATGTATGATATCAAAATAAGAGAAACTTTTAAAATGATTCTACTAGTGGTAAAACCTAACTTTTATGAGACTTGAAAATACCAAATATCAAAGTGTTATCATTTAGTAGCAAACGGAGACAGAATTTAAAATACACAATCATAAAAGGAAATATTGTATTTAAATAGTGAAAAACAAACAAACAACAACCAGAACTGCTACATTACGTGGGTTCCTCATTTAGGTTTTAGCTTAGAGTTGCATCCTTTTTTTAATTTTTGTTCATTATAATGTACATCCCTTTCAGATGTATGCAGGGCAGGTTCTATATATAATATGAATGTGTGTGACAGTACTCCATAGGTGGCTTTGAATTGCACTTGCTGTCTTTTTTCCTTAGGCACTCATCAGCAGTGAACATTTAACACTATTATTTTGGAAAACTTCTTTTATAGTCTTCATTTTTATGAAGGACATTTCTGGTACATCAGTAGCAAGCTTTGCCTTTTGTGTTCACACACTGCGACCCAGGTCATTGGCTGTTTAAAATCAGGTAGCCACACAGGATGACATCATACAGTGATTGTAGAAGATCATTTGGGGGGCTGGAGAGATGGCTCAGAGGTTAAGAACACTGACTGTTCTTCCAGAGGTCCTGAGTTCACTTCCCAGCAACCACATGGTGGCTCACAACCATCTATGATGAGATCTGGTGCCCTGTTCTGTATACTGTATACATAATAAATAAATCTTTTTTTTTTTTTTTTTTTTTTTTTTTAAAAAAAAAAAAAGATCAGTTTGTTGCTATTGAAGATTATTTAGCGTGATAAATTGTATAACTTGTACATGCATTTGTATATATATTATCTTGTATATACACATACATTTCTTATTCCTCACATTTAACATTTTGGAAAATTGTTAATCTTTATGTAGACAATTGTACTTTGTAATTCATAGAAAATACACATAGTATGTAGATACACTTGTAGTTGGGGGAGATTCTGAGCTCATTGTAGTTCCCTGTCTGTGCACTAGATGTCAGCTTGGCCCTATTATACCCTTGACAGTTAACCTGCTTTTGTAGATGAAAGGGAATATCTATGTCATCTATAATCTGAAAGGTGAAACTTAAATGTAGACTTCACTGAATGTATCATATGGATTTTTTTCTCTTCAGGAAGTTGCCTATTAATATAAAATCTGAAAACCAAACAGGCTTTATAATTTCTTGTCTTTTAGGAGGTGTCTGAAGAGATTATAGGATCACCAATCCCAGAACCTAGACAGCGCTCAAGACTGTTAAGATCACAATCAGAAAGTTCTGATGAAGTTACAGAGTTAGACCTTTCACATGGGAAAAAAGATGCATTTGTTTTAGAGGTAATACTGCATTGGAATAATGTCCTAAAAGTTTGAGAAGTTAAATATTTAGAATTTAATTCTAAACTGATGTGACAACTTATACTGTAAGTCTTACAAGTCTCGGGGGAATTGTACAAATTACAGGCAAGGAGATAGCAGTGGTAACTGATGTTATGATGTAGATAGCTCTGAAGTCACCTGGTTGAAATAACAGTAAAAGGCAAGTTCTAAATTTGTTGCTGGGGATATAGCTCATTTGGTAGTGTGCTTCCCTATCATTCAGGAGGACTTGTGCATGATCCCCAACACCATGTAAACTGGGCATGATGTTGAAGTCTGTAATTTTGGCACTCCAGACTGTATACTGAGTGTAAGGTCATCTGGGATTACATGAAACCCTGTGTCCCCCTATCCCCTGCCCCCCTAAAAGAAAAAAATTAGAAAGTTTATCTTCAAAGTTTTGGATTTTGGAGCATTTAAGTTTTGGAGTTTAGGAGTAATATGTTCAATTCTTTAAATCTGTATAATGGAATCTGAAGGGTTTTAGTCTTAACATTTTGGGGAAAGGACACTCACCTGTAATAGTAAACATTTGGAGTGATTTTTATAAACTTGAATGACTTTAAATTAGAAAATGTACCATTTTTAACTCAGTAACCTTTTGTGATTGTATTTAATAAGCATTGCTATATGTAATATGTAATAATCTCATTGAATACTGAGTACTGTGCATTCTTGTTGAGTGCAGGAGATACTTTTGACTTTATTAAAAGACACATTATTAAAAGAGCACTTATGCTCATTTCCCAGAGCGTGGCCGTGCTCAGCAGTTCACTGTTTTCAGATCAGTGCCTTTCACTCTGCCCTGAGACTAGTTTTTGGAGAAACAGGAGTTCTTTTTTCTATAGAATGGAAGGAAATGAATGACCTATGCATTCTGTGAGAAAAACATTAGTGAGTAGAAAAAGTGCTTCCTTGTGGGCAGGAGGTGAGGGCAAATTACAGATGCAGTAAGAGAAGGGTGCGATGGGGAACCCTTGTGATCTTGCTTGGGTAATGTTTGGGGAGTCCTGGCTTGAGGTTTGTATGGCTGTTGATTGGGCAGTTGAGCTCACGTGCAGGTGAACATAGCTGTGAGATGTTGTAATATAAGAGCACTTTGGTTTTATTTAGGCTTGTTTACATTATGTATGGAGTGTTTTAATAAGCATTTTAGAAGGTACATGAACGGGGTCTGGAGAGATGGCTCAGAAGTTAAGAGCGCTGATTGTTCTTCCAGAGACCCTGAGTTCAATTCCCAGTAACCACATGGTGGCTCACAACCATCTATGATAACATCTGGTATCCTCTTCTGTATACTGTATATATAACAAATGAATAAGATTTCAAAATCTTACAAAAAAACCAAAACAAAACAAATAAAAGATTTCACTTAGAAGTATTTGAAGTTGTTGCTGTGGGGAAATTTGCTGATACAAGAATTTTTGTTTTATGTTACATTTTCATTTATTGTTTATATGAATGCATCTCTCTCTGTGTCTATGGGCATATCTTATTACTGTGAAGAGACAACATGACCAAGGCAACTTCTAGAAGAAAAGAGTTTATTGAGGCTGTGTTCCAGAGTCCATGGCTATCATGACAGGTAGCATGACAGAAGACAGGTTGGCATGGTGATGGAATAGTAGCTAGGAGCTCCAAGTAGGAGGCAGAGGGAGCTAACTGAGAATGTCATGGGCTTTTGAAACTTCAAAGCCTACTCCGAATGACACACCTCCTCCAACAAGGCCACGCCTGCTAATCCTTTTCAAATAGTTCCACTATCTGGAAAGCTGATATTTGGATAAGTGAGCCTATGAGGGCTATTCTCATTCAAACCACCACAGGGGGCATTGAATTTGCCAAGGCTGTCATTTCAGGCTGTTATGAGTGTCTCAGTTTGGATCCTGGGAAGAGCAGCAAGCACTCTTAACTCTGAGCCACATCTCCAGCTCCTATGTTAAAAGTGTTGACAGGGAAAATGGCTCTGCATTTTCTTTGTTCTTAAATCTTCTGCCTTTCAGGTGGTGAAAGTAATTTTAAGGAATCAGGATAACTTTCGTGTTTAGTAGTTATATGGTAGTTTTATCTTTTTGCTTCCAGATTGATGACACTGACGCCATGGAAGATGTGCACTCCCTCCTTACTGATGTTCCCCCTCCTTCAGGTACACAGCAAGTAGCTCTGAGATAAAAAGGCCTGTGTACAGTTATGTTCTGGTTCCTATTTTTGAGAGGGCTAGCTTTCTTTTTAGTTACTTAGTAATTCCATCATTTATTGTTTTTGAAATGGGGTCTCTAGTGTCCTAAGTTGACATTGTAGTCAAAAGTAACAAAAGTTTCATATTTAGATTTTATTATTGAGAACAGTCATTTCTAAAATTATAATCAGTAAAATATCACATCTTAATTATAATTTGTTTTGGCAGGTTTTTATAGTTGTAATACAGAAATTATGCCTGGCATAAATAATTGGACATCAGAAATACAGGTAAATCTTTTTCTTATTTTGAAACAAATACTATATACATCATAAGTGTCATTTAAATACCTATTCTTTTTTACTCCAAGTAGCAATTACAAACACTATCCCTTTTAATTTCATTAGTTATTCATCATTTGCCAGTTTGATCATTTATTAGACTTGTACAAAACAAATGACATGATACTGTGTTGTTCTGGCCCCTGCCCTAGATGTTCACATCGGTGAGAGTGGTTAGATTGAGCAGCCTCAACCTGACTAACCAAGCTCTGAATAAGAACTTCAATGGCCTGTGTGAGAACTTGCTCAAGGTAGGAGCTGGTCACTCAGAACCCAGGGTAGCTGACCAGTCTCTTTTGCCCCAGTGCCTGCCTTCCTGCATGGCTTATGCTGCTTCTGTGATCCGTCAGTCTCAGTCTGTGCTTGTCTTCAGTCTCCTAAGAGACAGTGTTATGAAGGAAGCCATTTAATTTAGTAGCTTTACTTTCATAAAATCTACATCTGTAGAATGCTTGTAAGAGCCTGAGTTGTTGACAGACTTAAACCTTCATTGGTGCCTGATTTTTGCATGGAGAGTAGGTTTCATAAAGCTGTGTTAGTTCATTGTGGTATATGCTATGACTGGGCTCTCCCCTAGTTCCCTTCCTCCAAGATAATCTTGCCTGTTACTTTATGTCCTCTGTGTTTACATGATCATATACTGTAAGCACTTCAACCTTACTGACAACCAGACACTGACACTGTGCTCTCAAAGAGAAGAGACTAGTTTTACTTTTTTTTCTTGGTTTTCACTTTTTGTGATGTACTGTCCATGGATTCACTGGCATGAAGTGAAGAGTTAAGTCACCAGTCCTCTCTCTTATGCAGAGCTTGTATTTCAAACTCCGCTCCATGACCCCCTGCTGCCTGTGCCATGTGAACTTCACAGTGTCTTTGCCTGAAGACGAGTTAATCCAGGTAACAAAGATGCCATTGATTGTAGAAAAGACTTCTAGCCCTTTGTGGTCTGTTTTAGTTTAATGGTACCATAATCATGTAACTACAACACAATGTTTTAACTCAGACTAGCTTAATTGTATATTAGCATGCATCAGGCCATGTATTTCATTTTCTTATTGCTGGTTATCTGCAGGGGGTTCACATGTGTCCTCCCACCGAGGACACAGTAATCAGAATGGGGCTGATTGTTCATGACTTTAATAGTTCCTGCCTTTCAGAGAAGGCTCTTTTGGAAATGTCTAGGTTTAGCTATTCATATTGCATCTGAGTTTCCACAAAGTTTTGGTCAAGAGTCTAAGGAGGGCAAACTAGTAAGTTGATACAGGATGTTCCATGGTGCTGAAAGCAAATGCTGAGAGATTTAATTTTATTAGCAGTTGTTTTACTAATCATAGTTGTTTCTATAATCCTAGGTTACAGTCACAGCAGTTGCAATAACTTTTGATAAAAACCAGGCCTTACAGACCACAAAAACCCATGTTGAAAAGTCACTACAGAGAGGTAAGTTTTGGTGTCTAGGCAGTAAAGTTGCCGTTTGTCTGTTAGAGGTCTGTGGTAGGTTCTTAGGTTTAAAACTGGAACAGTAGATGGCTGCTAAATGAGGTCTGTGTGTTTGCCTCCTTAGCCTCAACAGATACCGAAGAGCCGCTGCAGTTCCCACTGGAGCTCTGCTCAGACTCACTGCCTTCTCATGCTTTCCCAGCAGCTAAAGGTGGGTCACATAGGGAAGCTGATGGCATGCCAGTGTTCAGCTCCCCTCCCCTCCCTGGAGTCAGCTGAGGAGACTGTCCATCATCTACCAGTGTGTGCTTTCCATGGGCATGAATGGAAAAATAATGTTTTTCTTTACTTTGTCAAGAGAGTTTAAACTGTGAAGGTCATTTTTCTTATGTTCCATTCTTTTTTTTTTTCTTTTTTTTTTATTTTGTATTTAACAAAAAAACAGTAATATGAATTTAAAATGAGGAAAAGTTAACAATAGCAATGAAGAGGATAAGAATCATAAGCATGGCTTATCAAGGGTGGCAATGCAAATAAGATTGCTACACTTATATTTACTATGTGTTCAGCTTTCCCTCTGAAATTTTTTTTTTTCCATCCCTGTATATCCTTATTCAAGGTCCCTTCCCCCTCCCACCACATCTTGACATTTCTCTTCTCTGCAACTCCCCATCCCTTCCCTGAGCAGGGAGCAGACAGTCCTATGGTCCCACTGATCCAATAATGCTTGGATCAGTCTCCACTCCTGGCTAAATCCAGTTTTGTCCCCCCTCCCTCAAGCATGAGTCTGGTATTCCTATAGTTGGAGTGGGGTTCGAAGTGTCAGTCCAGGGTTTTTCTGATCCCAAGCTTTTCAGTGGTTGTGGTTTGCCGCTTGGGCATGTTTGGCTTTTTTTCTTGTTTGTTTGTTTAGAGACCACTAGTGAGTGAGTATATCCCCTGCTTATCTCTCTGAGATTGTGATACCTCGCTCAGGAGGATAGTCTCCAAATCCATCCATTTGCCTGCGAATTTTAGGATACCGTTTTTTCTTACTGCTGAGTAGTATTCCGTTGTGTAGATGTACCACAATTTGTTAATCAGTTCTTCAGTAGAGGGACATCTAGGTTGTTTCCAGGTTCTTGCTATTACAAATAATGCTGCTATGAACATAGTTGAGCTAATACCTTTGGTATGTGAATGTGCCTCTTTAGGGTATACACCCAGAAGTGGTATTGCTGTGTCCTTGGGGAGATTGATTCTCAATTTTCTGAGAAACCTCCATATTGCATTTCAAAGTGGCTGAACAAGCTTACACTCCCACCAACAATGGAGGAGTGTTCCCCTTGCTCCGCATCCTCTCCAACATAGGCTGTCATCTGTGCCTTTTATCTTAGCAAATCTAACAGGTGTTAGGTGGTATCTCAAAGTTGTTTTGATTTGCATTTCTCTGATGGCTAAAGATGAAGAGCACTTTTTCAGGTGCCTTTCAGCCATTCGTAATTTTTCTGCTGAGAATTCCCTTTTTAGATCTTAACCCCATTTTTTGATACTGTTATTCAGGGTTTTGGGCTCTAAATTCTTGAGCTCTTTATATATCTTAGAGATCAGTCCTCTATCACTTGTAGGGTTGGTGAAAATCTTTTCCCATTCTGTAGGCTGTCGTTTTGTCCTATTGACAGTGTCCTTGGCTTTGCAGAAGCTTCCCAGCTTCAGGAGATCCCACTTATTGATTGTTGGTTTTAGTGCCTGTGCCACTGGTGTTATATTTAGGAAGTGGTCGCCTGTGCCAATTTGTAGAAGTGTATTTCCCACTTTCTTTTCTATCAAGTTCAAAGTGGCTGGGTTTAAGTTGAGGTCTTTGATCCACTTGGATTTGAGTTTTGTGCAGGGTGACAGGCTCGGATCTATTTGCATTTTTCTACACACTTCCATCCAGCT